>WAAB01000361.1:0-11777 GCA_013389865.1 Piaya cayana
AAAAAAAAGGAAAAAAAAAGCCACAATTTGTTTTCTTACACACAGAACCTGTAAATTTATACCTGTAAAATCCCAGCCGGTGGGGGTGGTGGGATTCCTTCTGTCCCGTTCTGGTGCCGTCTACCTCAGCGTTTCTTACGGATGTTTTTCATACTACACACCTCTCAACCCGATGAAATATTCCGGTCTGGACCTATTGTAGATCAGGGAAAACGACTATTGGACCATTCACCGCAGGGAACGAGCAAGAGAGCAGCTGGGCACTGCTCATCGCTGATCGGAGCAGCAGTGACCAAAGGAACAGATCCCAAAGCTGGATTTGCCGTCCTGCTACCATCGTCTGGTTCTGAAGTGATGGGGAAAAAAAGGAAGAAAAGAGACATTTAAGTGCTTGGACCTTGGTGGTGTCGGTCGCTGCATTTCTCACTGCGCAAGCGTAACAGAGTCCGACCAGTGTAACCTGCTGGCATCACCCTCCCCAGCACGTAACGTTTTAAATCGCAGCGACTGTAACCGTGGGATTAGATCCTTCACACAAACAACCAGCAGAACCTCGCGTTGGGTCTGGCTTTCCCACCTGGCCGGTGTTGGTTGGCCCGGTGAGCCCCTGCGCTTCCCAGCACTCGCAGCACTGAGCCAGGAGCTGTGTTCTGCTCTCTGAACGCGAAGGCTGTTTGCACGGCTCACGTTGTCAGCTCGGAGCAGGCGTTTTTACCCAGTGCTCTGCACGGAGATCATTCCAGCTCTCCTTTTATCGCGCTAGGGGCGTGGGATGGTGCTGGGGGGGGGGAGGATGTCGCTTTTCCCCTGTTTAAAACCAAAAAAATAACAGTAGCCATTACTAGTGGCCGTTAAAGATTTCACTGTCAAACTACAGCATTTGGAAGAATAAACGGCATCACCCGTAAAGCCCGGCTTCACTTTGGGGAGCCCTTTGTGCTCAGCCCGCAGGTGACGCTTTGGCCTCTGCTGCTGGAAGATCCTCGCCCTGGGGGTGCCCCGTCCCTCCCTTGGGTCGGGGGGATCCTTGTGCAGAGACACGGGGGCTGCGTTCGCGCTGGGATCGCAGATGCAGGATGAAACCTGCAGGAGGGATGTTGGGAGGACACCTAGGAACCGGCCCTTCTGCTGCTGGGGCTACTCCCCTTTTGCTCCAGCAGGATCCCCCGTCCGGGCGAAGCAGCAGGAGCCCCGGTGCTGCCTGAGGAGCGATCGCATGGTTAGACGAGCGGAATGGCTGGAGGGGAGGCTCACTCTCCTCTTGAGGCGGCGTTTGCTGGAGCGCTGGGTCCTGCCCTTTGCTGGCGAAGAGCTTCCCACTCCAGCGCGGACTCTCCGCTCTGCTCGGGAGCGCCAGGACTCCGCTGCCTCCATCGCTAAGAAGAACCAGCTCCGTCCTCGCTGTGTTTGCGCTGGGCAGGTCTCCGAAGCGTGAGGCTGGCGAAGTTTCTGAGAAGCTTCGCACTCTGAGCTCAGTCGCCCCTTGCTAACCACCTCCTGCGAGCCCGGTACTTGTCCTGCAGCATCGCAACGCTCCTTATCCAGCTCAGCACCACCCCGGGTGCCTGTAAATACTCAGTCGTGATGTAAATTAGAAGAGAGACTAACCTAAGCTGTGCCACCTCAGAAACGGTGATAGGAACTTGACCGCGCTGCGATGGGATGTTCTCGCCCGTGGAGCAGCTGCGTTGGCGTGGGAGAGGCTGCTTTTTAGGTTGCTGAAGGGTACTTTTAATTTATGGATAGGTTTATCTTTTTTCCCTCCTGAATTTGTATCGTAGCGGTGAGACACTTTGCTTCGTTTTAGCGCGTCGCGTGTGATGTTTGGTATTTCTTTGGGAAACTCTCCAAGTCGCTCGCGTTGTCGTCGGCCCGGTTATGACGAAGGCAAATAGGAAAAGTCGGGGGTGAGGAGGGGGGCTGTGTCGGTGATTCTTGAGCCTCTTGTTTTGCGGGAGGGAGAGAGGCGAACCAGCTCCCTCCTAACATCACTGCAGTGTTAGGAATCGCGAGGAACCATTCCTGATAGTGAGACTGGAACCGTGTTTCACACATCGGAAAGCGAAATCCCTTTGTGCCATAAACCCTTCACTCTCTGGGCTGTGCGAGGTGCTGCCGTGATCTGTGTGAGATCCACCCAGAGCCTGGACTGAGCAAGAAAACTGCAGACGAAGCCTCCGATGCTCTCGCTGTGTCCCAGCCCCTCTTGTCACCGCGGGAGCCTTGTGGGCTCGGCCCCTCATCGTCCCCCCGGGAAAGGAGCTGCTGAATGGATAGAAAGTGAGACGCGGTTGCTTGAGAAATACATGAGTTTCAGGATGAGATTAGTTTTGTATTTGTATGAACTTAAATGAATTTGGCCTTCTTGTTCCCTTTGGCTTGGCTCTGTGTTAGCTCTTCTGGGGTTCTCCCCGTGGCTGTGGCAGCGTTAACGTGTTCAGCCTGTCCCGTTCCAGCTTTGCCTTGTGCCCTCGCACGATTCTGGAGAACCCGAGTGTTGCAAAGCAGTCCCAGAGAGACTGGTTTTATCCCATCTGCGTCGTTCAGTGCGTATTTCTTTGTAAAAACGGAATCGCTTGTCCCTCTCTGCCAGGAAGCACTTACCTGCAGGCCCTGCGGCACGAGGCGGGCCCCGAGACTTCTTAAATATTGTCTAATAAAGTGAGTATGAACTCTGCAGCCTGGGGATTTTATTCCAACGCATCTGTCGGGGGGCAAGAAATGCTGTTTCTGGGAATCCCTCTGCTCCAAGTCCGGTGTTGAGGCCGAGGGGTTGGGGGTTCCCAGGCCAGAAGGTCCCTGCGGGCGCGGGGGTCTGGGCTGGTTCTGGCAGGGAAAGGTGAGTTGGGGTGCGGGGGCAGCCGTGCGCGAGCTCAGGATTAACCACCTGCGAGATTGGAGCTGGGCTTGACAGCAAAGCTCTTAATCCCGCTTTCCCCAGCAACGTTTCCACCCTCTGAGTCCACGTCTCCCATCACCGAGCCCCGTGGAAACTGGCTGATGGAGGTTTTTAAGAGAGGCCTCGAAATCTGAACGGCTCTCTGGGACGGCGCTTTCGGTGAGGTTTTTAGAGGGGGGTTTCTGTTTCTCTACATGTCTGAGGCTCCAGAATACAAAAAGGTTGCAGATAACTCATTTGAAATAAAAGATCAAATGTGCCATGTTTGGGGGTTTTTTTAAAAGAAGGAAAAAAACCCCCCAAAAGTCTCCCCCGGATTTACTTTTTTTCCAATGTTTTCATATCAGAGCCAAGCAGTGACTTGTACAGAAAATATCTTTGGATATTAAGGAAAATAAAAAATCTTGCTGTGTGTTAGAATGTTGAACAATTAACTGTTTATATTAAAATTCTGAATAAATTATCCAAGAGTAACGCTGCTCCTGCTGTTTCTGCTGTCTGTGCAGCGCCGGCTGCTGCTCTGCCGCAGGGAGAAGGATAAACCTCTCGGAATAAGTGAGACTTTCAGTTGCAGAATAGATGGTGTTAAGGGAAACACAAGCCCAGGTTCAGCTCCTCTGTGGGAATCTCGCTGGGCTGTGGCCACTCCAGGGGGTTCTGGGCAGCCGGAGGTGTTGGGTGATCACTGGAAAGAAATTCCTGCAACAGCGAGAGCGGCTTCCCAGGTTGGATGGGGCTTGGAGCCCCTGATCCAGTGGGAGGTGTCCCTGCCCACAGCAAAGGGGGTGGAACGGGATGATCTTTAAGGTCTTTTTCAACCCAAATTATTCTGTGATCCTAAAATACAAAATCAAGCAAAGCCACAAAGCCAGAGCTGGCTGTGACGGGGGTGGGGGTGCTGCCTGCTGGGCTCTAAGTGATGGAGACGCTGCCAAAGCTCAAAGATCCCTTAGGCAGTCGCCGTTACCCCTTCTTGCTCTTCAAGGCTGCCTGCATGGCTCCGCTTCCCCACATCCTCGTAGAAGTGGGAGAGAATCACAGAATCACCAGGTTGGAAGAGACCCACCGGATCATCAAGTCCAACCATTCCCATCAATCACTAACCCGTGTCCCTCAGCGCCTCAGAAGGAGAAGATGCCGTCCTCATCCAAGCTGAGGAAAGTTCCCTGTCAGCTGGAGCAGCTGCCTGGTGTTTGGGAGCAGCCCTCGGCTCCGATACCCATCGCGCTCTTGTGGACTTTGAGAGAAATTTAACCTTAATTCCTCTTTGCTCTTGCGGTTTCCTGGAGCGCGGGGTAATTGCTATTCCAAGTGCTGCCAAACCTGCGGTCTCTGAGTAATTGGAGTGTGAGCGGATCTTGTTCTGATTAGGGCTTGGCCGGGGCTGGCGCGCGCGGCTCGGGGCCGCGGGACGAGGAGCGTGTGCTCACCCGCCCACGGGCTCCTCGGGAAGGAGCTAATGGGGTTTTGCCTACCAGACCGCACACGGCGAGGGGAGGAGATCACACCTCGTCCCTCGCCCCGCCGGCTGTGGCAGCTGAACCCTCCGTGTCACCTGCACAGGTGACTCTGGCCAGAGAAGAGCAACAAAGCTGGTGAGGGGGCTGGAGGAGAAGAGGAGCAGCTAAGAGAGCTGGGGTGTTTAGCCTGGAGGAGAGGAGGCTGAGGGGAGAGCTCATTGCTCTCTGCAACTGCCTGAGAGGAGGTTGTGGAGAGGAGGGAGCTGGGCTCTTCTCCCAAGGGACAGGGGACAGGCCGAGAGGGAATGGCCTCAAGCTCCACCAGGGGAGGGTCAGGNTGCTGCCCAGTGTCAACCCCCAGCCGTGAAGGGGAAGGAGCCGTCAGCCGGAGCCCCACGTGAGGCCACGGTGCCCCTGGCAGGAGGCAAACAGGTGGCAGCGCAACGAGCCAGCGGTTGCAGCCCCTCTGTTGGGCTGCCATGGCGCACACCGAGCGGTTTTTCTCTGAACGGAAGAGGAAGGAGTTTGAGGCAATCGCTGTCCTCACGGCCATCGCTGCCTCACAGCTCCCTACGCTCTGGGGTCCACAACGCTCTGGGTGATTCCGTGGGACCCTCCTAGAGCCACGACCCCTGCGAGGGTGGGAGTGAGCACCGGGGCGGCACCGGGGCTGCCGTCAAGGGAACCGCGGGATGGGCGAGGCGGGTTTGTTTGTGCCTTCAGAAAGGGGAAGCGGTGAGGTGGTTGAGCCAGAGGCCCCCGTGAGCAAACCAGCTGTGCGGCTGCCGCTTCCCCGATGAGTCCCCACTTCTCGCTTCCCTACAGCAGCTGGAGAAGCAGCCGGGGCTGTCGGGTGCAAGCATGTGCATGGAACCCTCTGGACTGAAGCCTCCATCCCTGAGGGTAAGTCGCTCTCTGCACGAGCCCCGTTCCACACAGCGAGGTTGTTCCTCGTCTTCCTCAAGGCCTTGTGAGGACGCAGCTTGTCTTGAAGCCCAAAGCGCAAGCGCTGGGCTTTGTTCGGCCTCCCCCTTGCAAGCGTTTGAAGGTGAAACTCAGGCTGGGGACCCTCAGCAGCCAAGGAGCTTCACTCTGCTGTGAGTGGAGAGGAAGATGAGGTTGGGGTTCAAGCCAGAGCTGGTTCTGGTTCAGTGCTGGGGGGCTGAACACCCTGTGGCTGCCGCACTCGGCTCCTGCTGCCCCACGGCAGAAGGTTTGCAAGGTCACCTCGGCACGAGACGGGTCCCCAAATCCCCCTCCCCTCGAGTTATCGAGGGGACCTAAGCAGAGGGGACATGGGGAGGGGTGTGTTGGGCAGATGACGCTTTGGGGTTTGCGGTCGGGAGAGGGAAATGCTCCTCGGCACTTGCTTTTGCATAATACCCAGCCAGCGTGGGCTCCGTGCCACCGTGAGGCCTGCGGCCGTGGCCAAACCGGCTGGGCTGTGCTCAGCGAGGCCGCAAGCGTGAGCGGAACAGAAGGGAGAAGGGTTGGTCTGGCCTGAGGAGCCTCACAGGGGTCAAACTTGGCTTCTTCAGTCTAATCAAGGGGTTGGGAGCGAAATTTGGAGGCAGCCTGGGGTGTGGGGCTGGAGACTTCACCATGGGGAGACTCGTCTCTTGGAGGCAGTGAGACAGCTCCCACCCTCGTCCCTGCCTGGAGGAGCTCAGAGGGCTTGGAGAAACCCCTTGCCAGGGGACGGGGGTTTGCTGTGAGGTGATGCTGATGTGCAGATGGACAGAGGCTCATGCCTTGCCTTGCAGAGGCTCTGCCACAGCCCTTGAAAATGATGCCAGAGGGTGCAAATATCAAGCCTGTGGTCTTAGCTCTTACCCCCACGTTGAAGGTGAGAGTGACTCTCACCCAGGTGAAGGTGACTCGCCCCCAGGTGGAGGTTCTGCCCCTGCAGAACTGTTTAGGGGTGGTGGTTGGTCAGGCTCCCAGCTGACAGTCATGAAGGGAGGGAGGGTCTGGCAGAGAGCAAAGGGATTATGGTGTATTAACAGCTTGTTTTCTGCCTGTAAGCCTTGAGCAGAGGGGCTGCGCGTGCTCCGGGGCCGCGGGTCCCCAGGCCCTGCAGCACGAAGTCACTGTCGGGTCACACAGGTGGGAACGCCAGAGACCAGGAATTTCTCTCTGGCCACAGCTTCCATCAGCTGATGCTTCTGACAAAACACTTGGCTTCTCCACTCCCCCCTTGGCAGCCCCTGGGCTGAGCCTGCAGCGCAGCCTTAGACGGCGCCGAGCTCTGCCGTGCTCTCTGCTCTCGGCTCCTGCCCGGGCTCAGTCGAACCTCGCGCGGGGCTCGAAGGGCTCCCAAATGTCAGACTCACTGCTCAACCACTCCTGGCCGTCGTTCTCGAAGCGCTGGAAGAAGAGATGGTCCTTTAAGCGAGGTAACGGCCTCGTGCGTGGGGAAAAGGGGCTGCTGCAGGCGATCAGGACGAGCAAAGAGCGTTGGGGTTCCCGGGCAGGGCTCGGCGCTGGGTGCACCCCACTCGTCTCCGCAGGGGACGCCGCGTAGCCTTGGTTAATGCTTTTCCTTCCTTTCCACCTCCTTTTCAAGGCGCGTTAATGCTTTTAGGAGCTGGATAAGGGGTTAAACATCAGCCTTCTGGTTTTGTAATGAATTGGTTTCTGGCAGTGGTGTTCGCTGAGCGCTGGCTCTGCCTGCCTAGGGCTGAGCCTCGTGTCCCAGAGCTTGATGCTCAAGCAGAGGCTGAGGAAAAGTTTTCTCCAGCCTTTCAGAACAAGGGGAAGAGAAGAGTCCCCGCGTTCGGGGCACAGGCTGAGCCGAGGCGGTTTGTGTGGCACTGGCCGAGCTTCCCAGTGTCCGACAGCAGGGATGGGAAACGCTGGCGATGGTGTGAAGGGGCCTCACCCCAGCATGTGGTGTCTTGACTGGGAAAGAGAGAAGTGGGAGCCCTGAGAAGCAGGAGGTTTGCGGTCCCGAGGAGCCGGACAGAGCTGCCCTCGCCCGCAAACCCTGCGTTCAGGCTGCTGCTTTCAGGCCCCTTTATCTGTGGCTCTAAAGCTCTCGGTGTGCACCAAGCGCTTTCTCCCTCGTTATTCTCTCCCCTGACCCCAGTCCTCGCACAATGTGGATGTGCAGGAGAAGGAGATCCCGACTGGTCAGTTAGGCAGGTTAATCCAAGCAGGAGGCTGGATCAACGAGCTGGGACGCCCCGACTCCCGTCATCCCCACGCTTGCTATGCTGGTTATGAGCTAATTCCATCTCAAACCATCCTCGGCCGGGCCAATCTCTATAATAAATGGATCAGGCTCACGGTGCTCGCAAGCACTTTCCGCTCTGGTGAGTGTTTCGGTTGAGCCTTCTCCCCCGCAGCGTGTGCTCGCAGAGCAGCTCATCCCGCTGGGGCTCGTGCTGTGGGCACAGAACATTCGGGTCCCGCTCAGCTCCTCTCCTCACACCGGCTTTCTGCTCCCTGGCACTCGGCGATCCGCGTCGGACGTTCCCTCTGTGCCCGGCACAGTCACTGCGCGGTGACTCTGAGCTCGTGACTTGAGGAGCATCCTGGGGGGCTGCGAGTCCCCCTCATCCCTGCCAAGAGCCGAGAGCCGAGGGCTGTGCTGGCTCCCTGCTCTCCCAGCCCTTCCTACCCCAAAAGCAGGCGCAAAAGGCAGCGATAAGGGAGCTGTACAGTACGTTACAGTGTCGGACGGCTTATCTTCCCCCCTCCTCCTGCCTGGGCCGCGGGAGCCAATCCCCGAGGCTGCCAACGGCCGCTGCCGAGGGGCCCAGAGCGGGCGCAGGGCTGCGCTCTGTCCCGTTTTGGCACCGCGGGTTGAGCGCTGGCTTCACGGAGGTATCGCCCTCCAGCTCTGACACCGCACGCAAAGGGCAGCTGGTGCGCGGCCAGCGGGGCAGGAGCCAGGAGGAGACGGGGCGGCTTTTGTTTCTTCTCTCTGTGGTTTCCCAACTGCTCTACACCCGCTTGCTGTGAAATGCCCCGATGCTCTGGTCTTTCCTTCCTCCTCCGGTGGTTTCAGAGAGCAGAACCGGCGCCAATCATAGAACCGCCAGGTCGGAAAAGACCCACCGGATCATCGAGTGTGACACCCGCAGGTGCATCTCCAGGGGCCGACCTGTCTGAGGGAAACCAGCAGAGGCAGCTGCAGGAGGGAGGGTTTGACTATAGGTCTGAAATGGAAGCGTTTACATCTTTGTTGGGCTCCCAGTGGCCTTGCACGTGGTTACAGCAGCGTGGAGTTTTCTTCTTCGAGACAAACCAGCTCCGCCGGCTGATCCCACTATGCAGCGAAACCCCGGGACTGTTCCCAGCCTGTCACGCAGGGGATGCCTGTCACTGCTTCCTTCCTCCCGAAGGCCAAAGCCATCGTGTTTTGTGTGTTGGAAGCTCTCTCAAAGCGTGAGCCCTGCTCACGTGCAGGGACCTGCCCGGCCGAGGCAACGATGCTTCCTCCCCCGGCTCGGCCCTGGGAATTCCTCTGATGAGGCTGCTCCCTGCTGCAATAACCTTTTATGGTTCCAAGCCAGCGGCGAATTAAGCAACCGCAGTACCTAATCTGCTTAATGTTCTCCTAAAGCAAACAGCGGCCGCTCTTGACAGTGTCGTTTTGTCATCCCGTCTCCAGCCCCAGCAGAGTTAAGGTGAACGCTGCTCCCTGCCAGCGCCAAGGGCAGCTCAGACGTCCCCTCACCGCCACGCGGCAGCGGGATGGAGCACGGGTCCTTCCAAACGGCCTCGAGCGCAGGGTCTGGGAGGCTTGAGAGGCTCCAGGGTTTGCTGCACCTCCTGATAAATGGGTGATCACATCATGGACATAGGGATGGTTTAGTATTTGATAGGAATGGTTGGACTCAATGATCCGATGGGTCTTTTCCAACGTGGTGATTCCATGATTCTGTGTTCACGGCCCCTCAGACCTGGCTCCCTGCTGTGTGTGCTCCATCCTGGTCTTTCCCTGCTCACTGTGCCAGAGCCTGATGCCTGAAAGCCTTTTTCCCCACCATGAGCCCCACCAGCAGCCCACGATACCCACATATCCACCCAGCTCAGCTCCAGTGATGCCAGCCCAGCATCAACCAACTGAGACGTTAGGTGTTGGGAGCCCTGCCTTGTCGTGTCTGGTGCTCACGCATTGCCTAAAATGGTCTCCCCATCGCTGTAGCCGCCGAGTTCTCCAGAAGCTGCAAACCTGACGGGTCGTGTGTGGAACAGGAGCATCTTCATCTCCGAAGAGGGCAATAAATGGTTTGGTGGGTCCGGAGGGGGTCTGCTGACCTACTTCATGGCTAAATCCCGAGCCCTGCGTGGCACAGGCAGAGCACGGGGAATTGTTTTCCAAGCCTCTTCGAGGAGCTGACTCTGTTCCAAGGATCCACCTCAGAGCTGCAGCCTGGTGCAGACCCTGCCCGGCCTTGGCAGGACAGCCGGCCCCAGCCTGGGAGGGAAAAACCTCTTTGTTTCAGCTAAACCTGCGAGCCGGGGCTCTGGGCTCTGTCAGACCTCAGCGCCTGTCAGCTCCGTCCCTGCTGCATCGCGGGGCTTTGCTGCTTTCTCTGCGGGTAGTTCTCCATCCCTTGCAGCAGCGAAGCCAGAGGATCGTCTTTTCCTTTCTTTCTTGGACTCAGACAAGAGGAAACCCCATTTTTTTCTGTTTCCCTGGGACCCTTCCCACCACCCAGTTCCTCCCCTCACATCAATTCTACCTCAGCCTTGGCTGACACCCTCGGCTCCTCAGTTCCCTACAAACTCATGCCAAGTCCTGTGCTGGTTCAGATGTTTAATTGCTTCAAAATTGCTTGTTTTTTTAATTACAAACTGATTAGAGGCAATCCAGATGCACCTGAGGAAAGGAGAAAGCGATGTTCAGTATCTCACTAAACCTCTTCCCTGTTTTAGAGACGGAGCATTAGAGATGTGGCTCGAGGACAACTCTAGGCAGGAATTTGTCTAATAATTAACAATTTCTTGCGAACTAATATTTACAGCCTTGTTAGAAAGCCTGTTTCAATTTTTTCCCTGCCCTTATACTTAGAAAATCCTTTATTAAAATAGCGCGTTGCTTTCTATATGCTGGATAGAGCCCCGTGTGAGATTAGCGCTCATATTTAAACAAACCAAACGTTCCTTAAAGCCGAGAATCTGGGGTCTGCAGCACCCGGCAGGATCCACGGGACGAATCTCCATCCTCCCTCACGTTTGCTGCCTTTTTCTAGTTGGCACCTCGCAATTTCTGGCTGCGCTTTGTAGTGTTATAACCGCAGCCGGACGCAAGGTTTCCAAGAATTTATTTTTTTTAACTGTACCTTCCTCATATTAATGTTTTTATACTTTTCTTTCCTGGCGTGTGATGGCTTTCCAGCAGTTTATTGTCGTATTTCCCTTGGATACAGCTGCTTCTAGCCTCTTGCTGTTGTTTTCTGCATCACCAGAGCTCCTCCGCAGCTCTTCAGCCAGCAGCCTGGCTTTTTTTCCCCTTCTCCTTATGTATCTCGGAGGAATAAACGGGCCTCCGTGAGTCATGTGAGGGTTGAGAGATCGCGGCTGAGGTTTCCAGTGCGTCTCCTTGCATTGGAATGTGCTTCGGTCAGCTGGACAATCCCTCGGTTTTTGTTTCTCAATGAGCTATCGGGTGGTGCAGACACAGCCAGGTTCACACTCGCTCCACACTCCTGAGTGGGGAAAAATCCCCACGGCCGAGCCGGCACTGGGAGCACTGGGAGCTCCTGCTATTGCTCTACATGTTCACTGGTGTCTGGAGTCATTAATGTGCCTCCGATTTGGCCTCCCAGCGGCAGCCTTTGCTCCTTACGGATGAAAATAAAATCACCGTTAGTAGTTTTACTCCTAGATTTCTGCTTTAAAGGTCAACACCAGCCCTCAAAATGTGCTCGACTCTTCTGTTGTACCGTGGAAAAGCCTTGGGAGCACAGGGTGTCCTGCGAGGGGCTGGCTGGGACGGTGCAGGCTCGGTCTCTGCCCTGCGCCAGGGCTTGAGGGAGAAGTTTTCTCCTGTTAGGTGACCCCTACACCGAGTTCCCACAGGATCAAGGCTTCCAGGGTCCTGAGATTACCTGGAAGCACCTGTCTGCGCGGGGGAAAGGAGTAGAGGGCTATGTGGAGGGTTTCAGTGATGCCAACTGGCTTCCTATCCTTCCTGGCCGTCTGGTTACCTGCTGCGACCTTCTCTGTCTTGCAGGGTCTGACTGCAAGCCGTGCTTACGGGAGTTCACTGAGCACAGCACCCCGGCTTTGGAGTATCACCCCCCCAAAAGCTTCCTCCCGTCCCTGATCGCTGAGGATGACGCCCTCCACACCGGCATGGCCAAAGAAAAGGCAAGTGGCCTCTTTCCTCCTGGTACCACAGCGCGAGGCAGGAGCCACGGTCACCAAACCGGGCGGTCAGTGTCACAGAATCACCGGGTTGG
>WAAB01000363.1:0-26597 GCA_013389865.1 Piaya cayana
CTATGATTCTATAATTCTATTCTTTCCCTGCCCCAACCTCTCACCAGGGACTGGGGGTGGGGGGGATTGCTGGGCATCCTCGGGCAGCAGAGGACGGGGTCCTGCCTGCATCCCCACGCTCTGTGCTCTCAAACCACCAAGTCCACGTGGTCCCTGCTCAGATGCGGCTCCTGCCGCCTGTTTTGCATGGGCCTGCAGCTGCACCTCAGCCCTGGAACACGTGGGAGGACTGAGGTGCTCCTTGCCCCCGCGAGCCGTTGCCCCGGGGTTGCAGAGCAGTGTCCTCCCAGAGAGGGTCCTGCCCAGTGTCCCCCTTGGGCCCCCACGGCCGGGACCGAGCGGCGATGACCGCGTGCAGACGGCGACCGCCTCCCCGCGGCTGGAGAGGGTTATTCTACCGGGACTACGTTTCCCAGAGGCTCCTCCCACGGCTGCACATGCTCGGTGCTACTCCGGACAGTTCCCGGCAGCCCCGGTGCAGAGCAGGAGCCCGTGGTACTGCTCCCGGTGCGGCCCCGGTGCCGCTCCCGAGGAGGCTTTCCGTGCGCGGCTACCGGTGCAGCCCCCATCACGGCGTGGTGGGGTCCCGGTGCGCCCTGGGAAACGCGGGGCTGAGCTTCGGTGCCAGGCACGATGCCCCGCGGGCGATCCTGGTCGCAGGAGGAGGTCGGCACCCTCCTGGAGCTGGTGAAGGAAACCGGGGAGTCCGCTCTGCTGATGTCCTCGACGTCGCTGCCCAACGAGGCGCTGTGGCAGCAGATCTCCGAAGGGTTGGTGGCAGCTGGCTACGAGCGCAGCGCGGCCCAATGCCGCTCCAAGTGGAAGGCACTCAAGTCTGCTTTCCACTCAGCGCGGGAGACGCGCCAGAGAGCCAGCTGCCACTTGCCTTCCTTGCCTCCACACTACCAAGCCATGAAGAGCATCTGGAAGGCAGCTGGGCGACCTGTCTTCGGTGAGCGGAAGATGCTAGGTAGGTGCTGGGAATAGGCGGGTGGGCTTGGCCAGGGTGGCTGGACATAGGATGCTGGGGGAGCCCTGTTGCCATATGGCCATCCCTCAATAATTTGTCTTTCTCTAGCCCAGGTGAAGCTGTCCCCCAGCAAGCACAGGTCACCCCTTGCCACCAGGTCTCTATCCTTGCCATATCCAGCAGGTACCAATGGGCTCAGCAGGGCTCATACTGGCAGTTGGGTGGCAGGCACCCCTTGTCTTCCAGTTATTGAAGCTCTTTTCTGCACCCCATCAACTTTCTTCTGCAGAGCACGGCGTTGGTGAAGATGCCCCAGGTTTGCTGCTGCCCCTGCTACTACAGTCTGAGGAGGACAAACCCAAGAGCTGTAAGTACAGGTCTGCCCCACGGCACTGGGCTGCACAGCCACGGCTCCAACGGAAGCCCATGCCAGCATGGTGGGAATGGGGGGTCTAGATGGTCAGTGGGCCCCATCACAAGTCCCTCAGCAGGGATGCTCATAGATGAGCATGTTGGGACTATGTCTCCACAGTGGCTTTGGCACCAAACCACCCAAGAGCATGAGGGAACGGGGAATGATGGGTGGATGAGTGGATGGATGGATGGTGCAGAAGGGTTCTCCAGCTCTGACCCATCCTGAGAGCATGGCAATGCTGCTGGCTGCCCCAGGGCAGGTGTTGGGGCTCAGTGTCTCTGAGGGACAGTGGGCTAAACCCAGGCCAGGGGGTCTCAAGGCTGTGTGGCACCTCAGGGCATGTGAATCCCCTTCCTTTGACAGGTCTTGGCTCCTCCTTTCTCAGTGACACCAAAAAGCTTTGAATGAGTTTAGGACAGGGTGTGAGGGTCAGAGGTGCCTGTAGCTCCCATGCCCCGCAGCACAACCAGAGGCAGGTCCCACACCTCCCTTGCTGTGCACAGGTCCAAGGCTTTGACACTGAGGTAATGCAGGATATGTCTCTGGATCTGATTTGCGTGGGTGCCCCAGCCAGCATCCATGGTGAGTAATTACCATCTGTCTCCATAAATTCCCCCTGCAGTTTCAAGTGGATGTGGGATTCTCCTTCACTTCCAGTCCTAATCTGTTGTGTAGCATTGGTGCACACTGCTGCACCGCTGCTGCCTTCCAGCCCAGAGCTGGCTGCATTGCAGTGGTGGGTGAGTGACTCCTGCTTTTGTGTCTAGCTCGTGAAATGCTTTGGGGCCCTGCAGGGTGCTGTGGAGCTGTGGCTAGGGCATGTTGAACTGTGGGGCTGGCTGAGGAAAGCTGGGCAGACCCTGGGCTGATGGTGATCCCCCAGCAGGTTCCATCAGATGGTTCACTTCTCTCTGTTCTTTCCCAGTAGCTAGCAAGGACCATGTTGCTGGATTGCCACCTTCTCCCCTTGACATGCCACGTAAGGCTTTTCTTGTCCTGCTTGGCCTGGTAAACCCCCTTGGCCCTAGGAGCAGGTCCCATCAGATGGTTCATCTCTCCTCTCTACTGTCTCCCAGCAGCTAGCAAGGACCATGTCGCTGGGGTGCCTTCTTCTTCCCCTGCCATGCCACGTAAGGCTTTCCTTGTTCTACTTGGCCTGGTAAACCCCCTTGGCCCTGTGAGCAGGGTCTGATACAGTTCTTGTTGCAGAGACTAGCTGCTGCTTCTCTCTCCCTCCCATCCTGGGTGAGTACTGTGCCCAGGCAGCTGTGCTTGTGCACCCCGGAGCAGGAGGCGGCTGCAGATCACAGGCTGGATCTGCTCTCCTTCCAGGAAATCCCACTACCCTGAACCAGGAAAGAGCTGAGCGAAAGCCCGGTAAGGGTCTGCAGCTTCAAGCAAGTCCCTTTGCTCTGTGAGGCAGCTCTGTTCTGCCATGCCTGTGGTGATGGGAGTTATGCAGGCGGTGTCCTGAGGCTCTGCAGGGTGAGCGCAGGGCCTGGGTGACTCCAGCAACCTGATGGCTCCCTCCATGCTACACCATCATGGCAGGTTTTCCGGATGAGACATCCCTGGGGATGGGAAATGGAAATAAAATGTTTCCAGTGGCTGCTGCAGCTCAGGACACCCCAGGGGTGACTGCCATGAGTGAGCAGCAAGCAGCAGGTGAAGAGGCATTGGACACAAGCGTACACGGTGAGTCCTCCCTGTGGTATTCCAACAGCTTCCCAAAGGCTCTCAGAGCCTTGCTGAGGGTTTGGTGCCACTGACCCCACTCTTGCTGCAGGCTTGCTACAGAGTGTCCAGCAGCTGCTGGTGCAGATCCTGCAGACGTCACAGCAGCAGCAGGCGCTGCTGGAAAGCTTGGCCAGCGACATCATCTCCAACGTCCACTTCCTCTCCCACAGCTTGTTGAAAGTGGGCGAGACCCTGCACCAGCTTCTGCTCCAGTCACAGACCCACTTCAGTCTCCTCGGCCACTACTTTCCCCACGTGCCAGTTTTTGAGGGTAGTTCTGGAATGCCCTTCGCCCCTGGCACTCCCCAGTTTTCACTGGATCCCAAAAAGGATCCTCAGATGTTCCCTGCCGCTGGCTGCACCCGCTCCTGATTGCCACCATCCCCAGGTCTAGGGAAGGTGGCTTTACAGCACAGCCATGTGCAGATCTTTTTAGTAGAGGTCACAGATATTTTGGGAGTTTATAGAAGACACTCACTTTAATAAAATTAAAAATAGCTTTTGTACCAGTGACAGCAATCAACAAATTCTTTCCCCTTTTTGAGGGATGTTCTCTTTCTCAGTTTCAAGATGAGCAGAAGGGGAACTTGGCTATTTACAGCCTCTGAGAAACTCCCAGACCACAAAGTGTTGGGTAGATGTGTTTTCTCTGCCCCTGACTGTTTCCAGCTGCACCTGGGGATGGCAGGACCCCAGCCCTGAGGACTGCAGAGGGGAGTGAGGCTGCTGCTGGGGCTGGGGAAGGTAGGGAGTGTGGTCGAGTCAAGGAGCATGTCCTTGTGCAGGGGAAGGGGCTGGGTGACCCCTGCACAGGGTGGCCCCTGCTGCGCAGCCCTGGGACTGGGGAGGGAGTGTGTGCTACAGCTGTGGTCCCTCAATTCCCACCACCTTGGTGGGTCACTTCTAATAGGTGATTTGGTGGCTGTGGACTTGCAGCAGGCAGCAGCAAGTCCCCTCCTGCTCCTGCAGGCTCAGAGTGGGGATAGTGGTTGGGTAGCAGTAGTTAGAGATGCACTATGGCATGTTGTGATCACCGCCATGAGGGTACCTGCATTCTTCATGGAGGTGGGGTGGATGTGGCAGCTGCTCCCAGGATGTCCTGGCCACTTCCAGGGAGAGGATGTAGGTGATGCAGCTGGTGTAGAGGTGGTAGGTGTCAGCACTGTAGTTCTGCCATGCCACGTGTCACTTGCTAGAGGGCTGTTAGATGACCTGGCGCTTCTCCCATGTAGTTGCTAAGCTGTACCAGATCAAGCCCAGTCAGGAAAGTGGCAAGCGGTCAATGTTGAGGCAAGGCGTGCTTCAGGATGAAGCAAGGTGAAGTACAAACACATCTCTGTAGCAAGATTCCCCTGAACTCTTGCCCTTCCTGCTGCACTGCCCAGCCCACATCTGCCTCAGATACCTGCCCCACCAGAAATAACCATCTGCTAGTGGCTTGCTAAGGATGTCACCAGGATGAGCAGCACTTACCAGTTGGCTGGATCATCCAATATGTGGCAAAGCCACAGAGAAGGGCTGGTGGCATTGCCAGCAGGGCCACCAGTGGGTTGGTTGGGGCGACAAGTGCTACAGCTCCACTGAGCAGGAACGTCACAGCATCTGGCAGGGGAGAAGCGTAGGCAAGCAGTGCCAGGAAAGCCCAGTACCTCTCTCCTCACCATCCCACACCAGTTGCATGCTCTGGGACAAAGAGAAGGGCCGCGCTACGGAGGCACTACCAGGCCAGCAAGGTAAGGAGCTGCCAGGAGCAGGGCCAGACCCAGAGGGATCAGTTCTCCCACAGTCACACACAAGCTCTTCTCTGTGTTCCCAAGCAGGGAGGCAGAAAACATCTGGCTGCCAGCCAACAACTCCGGCCACAAGCCTCAGTGGTGCGGGCACTGCCAGCAAACAGCTCTGCCCGGGGGCTGGAGGGTGGGTGGGAAAGGTGGATTCTCCCTCCCTGAGCCCTACTGTTTGCAACGATGGAGTTGCAATGGGAGAACACCTTTAGGCTGTGACTGCATGCTCCCCAACACCCTGCTGTGCTCCCACTCACCCCAGTGAGTTCCCACTGCCCTGCTGTGCTCCCCATCACCCCACCAAGATCCCCACAACCTCACTGAACTCACCACCACCTTGCTGTGATCTTCATCATCCCACCATGCTTAGTACCACCCTGCCTTGCTCCTGCCATCCTGCCATGATCCCACTAGAGGCTGCAGCCTCCTCTGTCTAGCCCTGGAACACTGGGGGTACTGGATCCGTGAGACAGGTTTTTCTGCCCCACAGAGAGGGGGCAGGTCCCCACAAGGAGGTGAAGTGACCTGGGATGGGGTGCAGCAGGGGTCTTGGCTACAGAGAAGGATGCAGATGCTGCAAGTGGGGTGCACCAGGGGTTGCAGATGGGAGGTGCGTAGGGTGGCACTGGAGGTGTGGCGGGAGACAGGAGTACACAGAACTGGGAACGGGGGGCTTAAACTGAGTGTGCAAAGGGGGTGCATGGGCTGTTGGGGAGTGAAGTGGGGTGCAGTGGAGCTTGAGGATCTGCAGCGAGGGCACAGTGAGGTGTGAAGGTGCAGGGGTTATGCTGGGGTGTACTGGGCTTGGTGTGTCATCACTGGGGGTGAACTGGGGTATACTGGGGTGCACTTGGGTTTGTGTGTGCACAGGGAGAGTGCAGAGGGGTGCACTGGGTTTCATGGGTGGACAGGGAGGGTGCAGGGGTTGCACTGAGGTTCATGGGTCACTGGGGCAGCATCAGCCCTGGATCAGACCTCCAGAATGGGGTCACCTCTCAATTCAAAGGGGGTGGGACACCCCCAGGGTCTGCTTCGCTCCAAAAAAATGAGGTCACCGCTCAGTGCAAGGGGGGGTGAGACTTGCCAGTGGTCTGCTTTGACACAAGAAGTAGTTACTATTACAGAAAAATGGAATAATTTTTATTCAAGCTGAAGTTTAATCTAAGGAATCTTGTTCTTTGAGAGATAGATAGGATGTCCTTCTGACAAAGTGTTTTCTCTCAAGAAGAGTGTTTCCAGATACATCTTTGGAGATGATGATGTCTTCTGTTTTCAGTGTGATCTGTGCTGAGCAGTTATGCCTTCTTCTTTAATCACCTCTGTTTGGAATTTCTCCCAATCTCTAAGACAAAGTCAGAGGGTGAGCTGGCTCCGAAGCTCCAAATTAGTAGTTTTGGCTGTTATGAAGTTTATAATAACATTAATATTAGTCCTTGGAAAGTAATAGAACATGTGTAAATTTATATAGATGCATGAGAGTAGGAAATACATTCTGTCCTAAGCTCTTGTCTCACTGCACATGATTGATGGAGGTCACTCACTTACATTGTCCAGGCCTAATTAAAGGGTGCTTATTTTCCTAAATTCCAAAACAAGTCCTGGAGAGTTTATTTGCTCATGATTCCTGTATTAGCTTCAGTCCTTGCTCCTGGAACAGGCTGCGCAGTGTGGCTCTTATGAAGTTCGTAATAACATTAAGATTAGTCCTTGGAAAGTAATGGCTGGGAAGGCGTGGGAGATTCCTGCCAGGGCCGTTCAAGATAAATGCACCCCTTGCTCCATTCCAAAAACAGTGCATGCCACGGGGTTTGGAGTAACCCTTGTCCCCTCAAGCTCCTCCCCACCCACCCACCTGATGTGTGGGCATATTAGTCAGTTAGAAAAACTGCAGAAACGTTAGGAAAATATAGACAGCTTAGCTTACAGAAATATGCACTGTCTGCTAGTAAAGACCTTGAAGACCCTGGATGTTGATAAGGGAGGAGCTCATTCACAGACATTCACTGATAAGAGAAAGCTGGAATGTGAACACCAGTAGAAAGCCAACTGCATCCTGCTCTGCAGTCTTGGAGCTTGACCAGGATGAGACTGCACCTTCGCACAGGCTGAATTCAGGGATGGTTCATGAAGAACATGAAGACTACTTCATCCCTGAGCCCCAGACCACAACACCACACTTGTGCAAGTATAGAAGAAGCTTCTCGAATCTAATTATAATAAGAAGCAGGGGAAGGTCATGAATATGTAATAGGCACTTATGAATTGGCATGTCTTCACACTATAACTATCTGCTTGTTAGGCTGTTCGGTGTGCGAGTTAGGAGGATTACGGCGATGAGTTAGGAGGATTACCCCCTCGCACCCGCCGGCGAATAAATGCATACCTGCTTTGTAACCCTTAAGGGAGTTATAGAGCTTGATTCCACAAAACACACCCAAGCCCCAGGCACAATCTCTGGACAGGGCTGGACCCCCAGTCCCTTTGTCACAAGCTCCTTACCCTTGGGGTAAGGTCCCCAGGAGATGGAAAGTGTCCCTGCTTGTTGCAGGGTGGGGGGGGGTTGGAACTGGATCTTTACAGTCCCTTCCAACCCAAACTATTCTATGAATACACTGGGTGGTTTCAGTAAGGGGATCCAGGGCTGGTACAGCAGGGACACTGATGGGGAACGGTGTGGGATAGCCAAAGACAGATTGCATTTGTCCCAAGTCCATTTAATTTTATCCAAAATAGTCCTCAAAATTCAAAGCCCTGGCTTTTAGCCATGGAGTTACTGAAGCACCTTTATATGAAGTAAGAATAAACTGTAATATTCCTCTGGGTGTAGGTACCACTAATACTCCAACAGGAAGATTCAATGCGATTTCTTTAATGCTGCTTCCATGGAGACCACTGTTCATACATAACAACATATTGCTTAGAACCTCGTTTTCTCAAGGGAAATTTTAGTGGTGGCATTTGTGTAGGGGAAAATGGTTTTTTATGAGAAAACTTTAATCTGTAAGCCATAAAGGGAATAGTGGCTTTGTATTCCATGGAAAATGTTCTCAGCCTCCACTAACGTGGTTTTATCTTCCTCTGCAGGCTTACTTCTTAAGATAAATTTATCCAGGATTGCATTTGGTGTAATGGTTTGATTTCTGTTGTTACAAGTCTCTTTTCTCATGAGAGTAACTGGCATAATTTCCTACCATTTGACAGCAAGTGCAGCTGCACTTTTTACTTGTGGACTTCGTTCTTGCAATTGCAGTCTGCAGGAGATCCTTCCTCTGCTTGCCTGCCATGACGCACCAAGGCAGCTCCTGCAGCAGCATCCCTCTCTGTCAATGCACAGGCCTCAGATGTCTGTCCTGGGACTAGAAACATGTGACTTATATGTCCTAACAAAAAAGGCAAAAGCTTGTAGGACACACAGCTCCTGCCCCAAGATTCATTTGCAGGAGGCAGGTCCAGATCACAGCACTGTGGAGCACCCCTAGTCACCCCCAAAGACTCATTGTTATAGCAACACCTCAAAGCTGGCATTGCAATTTTACACTGTTGCCAGCATCTTCCTCAAAGCCTTTTTGGGGCTGGTTTTGCTCTGGGTTTCCATGCATCTTCATCCCTCCCTGTGCTCTTCATTTTGACAATTTCCTCTCCTTAGGGAATGCCCTTTCCCACCCATTTGCCCACTCCACTCTGCTCCTTGGCCACAGTTGCCCCACAAATCTCATTAAAGGTTGCATTCATTTACTGGAATTCTCCATCATGCTGCTCTGAGCAATTCTGCTGCCTGCAGGTGCTCTGGCATCCTGGATGCTCTATTAATTTCATTTAGCAAGCTCCCTGATTTCTCTGCAGTTCCCTTGATGAAGTTAAGCACAACTCAAGTGGCTTTTCTGCTTGGCAGAGCAGCTCTTCAACAGCCATCTTCTAAATTGCAAAGCACAAAGTCCTGAGTTTGCCAGGACCCACCATGGGTTCCCTCACCAGCCACTCAATTACTAGTGGCTAAAAGTCATAAAATCACAGCGGCATGGTACTTTGCCTCACTACAATATTTACATGGTCTCCTGTGTCAGTGTGTGTCCCCACTGCCACCCACACCCCACCCCTACCCCATCTGCTGCTCCCTCCCAGGCTTGAAAACAATGGCAGCTGCTGTTTGTCCCTTGACACAACTCCACCACAACCATAGAATCATAGAATCACTAGGTTGGAAAAGACTCACTGCATCATTGAGCCCCACCATTCCCATCAATCACTAAACTGTGCCCCTCAGCATCTCGTCCACCCATCCTTTAAACACCTCCTGAGAAGGTGAATCAACCACCTCCCTGAGCAGCCTCTTCCAGTGTCCAATGACCCTTTCTGTGAAAAATTTTTTCCTGATGTCAAGCCTGAACCTTCCCTGGTGGAGCTTGAGGACATTCCCTCTTGCCCCCTGTCACTTGGGAGGCCAGCTCCCTGCTCTCCACAACCTCCTTTCAGGTAGTTGTAGAGAGCAACAAGGTCTCCCCTCAGCCTCCTCTTCTCCAGGCTAAACTTGACACAGGATTAGGGCTGGGGATGTGCAGCAGGGAAGTGAGAGACAGGGCCAGAGGAAGAGAAGAAGGGGTGAACAATCAGGGTTCACGTGGGTTGCACCAGGATGTCCTTTTACACGCTCAGAAATGCTCACGCAAGGCTTGCCACCATCTGCAGGGCTGAGGGATGACCAGGGACAGAGCAGAGCAGGTGGCTCCAGGGCCTGTAATCTGCACAGCGGTGCCAGCCATGGGTGATAAATGGATCTGAGCAGGGAGGGTGGTCAACTCTTGCTACTCTGATGAGAAAATCATCTAGTGGCTGCATGGTAAGCTGGGAAAATTGTAAAAGAAGAGAGCAACTGGGCCATACTCACAGCCTTCTGTCATCCCCCGAGCAGCACAGTGACAGCCAGGCCAGGCCAGGGAGCAATCTCTGGCTGCAGGCATAGAGAGGCTGACGTTGACTTCAGTGGAGAGGGTTCTTCTCACTGGGGCTTGGCAGCAGAGCAAGCAGGAGTGGGGTAAGCAACTCCCAGGGAATCACTGGGCGAGATGCTGCCTCTGGCCATGGGGTTTCATGAGGATGCAGGGAGCAAATGCCAAGGTAGGACAGAACAACATGGTGCATCCCTACCTATACATCTGTCCCTGCAGACATAAAACCACCCTTGAGGCCTCATGGAACAGGTAACAGCAACCCCCAGGAATCCAAGTTGGCAGCAACAACCGCTACCCAGCACCTCAGGACCTCCAGGAGTAGCATGGGACAAGACTGTCCCCAAGTGACAGGGGAAAGAATGAGAGGGAATGGGCTCAAACTCTGCCAGGGGAGGTTTAGGTTGGACATTAGGAAAAAAAATTTCATGGAAAGGGCCATTGGGCACTGGCAGAGGCTACCCAGGGAGGTGGTTGAGTCACCTTCCCTGGAGGTGTTTAAGGGACAGGTGGATGAGGTACTGAGGGGCATGGTTTAGTGATTGATAGGAATGGTTGGACTCGATGATCCAGCAGGTCTTTTCCAACTTGGTAATTCTATGATTCTATTTCATGATTCTAAGACACCTTCCTGCATCCAGAGAGTCCCAAAGGCTGGGATCTCTTGCCACCCCACACCGGCTGCTGCCTGCTTGGGTGTGCATGGACAGGGAGAGGAGGAGGGATAATGGTTCCTGCTTGCAGGCACGCAGCCTGCTGCAGGGCTCAGTAATTCAGGCACGACACATTAAAGGTGCTTGGTGTGCAATTGCCATCTGCAAAAACACTGCGTCAGAGCTGCTGCCTGGTGAGCCTGGCCCAGCAGACACAGGCAGGCAGCAGCTGAAGAGCCTGGCAGCTCCACAGGGAGGGCAGGCTGTGGGCAAAAGGCAGAGCCTCTCCACAGTGGTACTTAGGGAAGGTTTGTAGGGGGAAGTATGGCCTCAGACTCCAAGATACTGATTTCCAGGTCACTTGTGTTGGACCAGGGAAAGTCATCCCAATGGCACTCACAGCCTAGCAGAGATCTAACAGGCTGGACTGCTGGGCTGAGACCAGTGGGATGAGGTTTAACAAGGCCAAATGCCGTGTCCTGCACTTGGGGCACAACAACCCTGTGCAGCTACAGACTAGGAGAATTCTGGCTGGAAAACTGCCTGGAGGCAAGGACCTGGGGGTGTTGGTTGACAGAGACCAGCAGTGTGCCCAGGTGGCCAAGAAGGCCAATTGCATCTTGGCTTGGATCAGAAACGGCATGGTCAGCAGGTCCACAGAGGTTATTCTCCCTCTGTACTCAGTACTGGTGAGACCGCTCCTTGAATCCTGTGTTCAGTTCTGGGCCCCTCGCCATAAGAAGGATGTTGAGGCTCTAGAACGAGTNGACATCAGGAAAAAATATTTAAAGGAAAGGGCCATTGGGCACTCGAACAGGTTCCCCAGGGAGGTGGTTGATTCACCTTCCCAGGAAGTGTTTAAGGGACAGGTGGATGAGGTGCTGAGGGGCATGGCTTAGTGATTAATGGGAATGGTGGGGTTCAATGATCCAGTGGGTCTTTTCCAACCTGGTGATTCCGTGACTCTATGATTCTATGGAGCTGGGATGCAGGAGGCCAAGCTAGGGCAATGCTGTCCCTAGGGCCACCCCATTGTCCTGCATCACCTGTGTCCCCTGCAGCCTTGCTGGCAAGGCAGAGGCCACAAAGTCTTGTCTCCGGACATCTAGACTAATCTCTTCACTGCAGTGTCTGCCTCCACATCCCTGCAGCCACCAACCCTGGTGGGACTACATCCCCCATCCCTCCACAGCACCGGGAAACAACGCTCTTCACTGGCTGTTCTGAGAGGTGGTTGCCATGGGGATGTCAGATGTACCTGGTTGTTATAGGGACATTGTTACCACGGTTATGTGGTTGCTATGCCTGGCAGAGGCAGGGATGGAGCATCAGGAAGGTTGTTTGCACTACACAGGCTCAGAGTCAGAGAGACCACAACTCTCTCAGAAAGTGGTTTAGTGTCAGAATCCAGCCTTCATCCCCAGTGCATCCCCATGGGGCTGCAGCTGGATACCATGGGGGGCATACCAGCAAAGCTCATCCAGCCCATAGGAGGGGACAACCCCACGGGCCTGAACCTACAATGAGAGGTGGCTAAGGAGACGAGGAGTCTCCCTTGGGGTGTGCCAGGAAACTCCCAGTTGGCTTGGTGGGAGGGACAGTGCTACTTGTGCTGCGCTGGATGCCCCAAGGGAGAGAAAGGCTTCACTGTGCTTGGTGCCAGCACCTATGATCAAAAAGGTTTCAGTAGCCCTGCAGGATTGCAGGTCCTATGCTTGCACCCCACCACAGTGGCTCCCCAGCTGTGCCAGCCTCCTGGGCAGGGAAACAGGTTTCCACCCTGCTAGGGCTGGGGGATGAAGTGGGGAGAGGGATTCCCAGCTCCCAGCAGGTTGATTACAAGCCCCAGGGGATGCGTTAGGCTGACAAAAAGTACCTGGATCCACTCCAGTGCTGCTTGGCCAAGCTCCCTCCCCGGCAGCACAGCTGGCTGCTTTGCCTGTCCTTGAGATGAAAAATACACTCGCAAGTTTAATTAAAACGAGGGGGAGCACTTAGTCAGCCCAGCAGCCCAGAAAAGCAGTCCAGCAGAGCTCTTGTGTGGTTCCTCTGGGCAGGTCTGCAGGATAAAACATCTGTCTCTGCCACGATTCCTCTGGGTCAACACCCGTGTGTACCTCCCCGTGGTGCCTCCCATGGCAGACGCCAGGGGCTGTGCAGCTCCTAGCAAGGGGAATGCACGTTCAACTATGTGTTCGGTGAGCTCTGTTATTGTAGGGTCTACACAAACCTGGTAAGCAGGAGGTTTGCACTTCAGCCTCGCGGTGTGAGCCAGGAGGTGAAGGAGGGGTAAGGATGCTGCATGGAATCATAGAATCACCAGTTGGAAAAGATCCACTGGATTATTGAGTCCAACCATTCCTATCAACCACTAAACCACATCCCTCAGCAATTCACGCACCCACCCTTTAAACACCTCCAGGAAAGGTGACTCAAACACCTCTCTGGGCAGCTTGTTCCAGTGTACTGACGTCTCCATGAAACTGGGGTCCATTTGCGCAGTCACCCACAGGACCGGTGCTGAGGTGGCACAAGCCCTGTGCTCCGTGGATGCCGCGCTTCACCGTGTTGCTGATGTGAAAGCTGAAGCTGAGCTCCTCATTCTCTGGGGGCTGTGGCTGCCAAGTGGTGGGGAGGGATGTGATTTAACCTGTTGAAGTGAGTAACATTTTTAATTAAACAATTAATCACCTGCCTGGCTGGACAGACAAGGTATTTTGCATGTCGGAGAAAGAGCCTGAGGGTGAGCTCTTGGGGGAAAGAGGGTGGCAGGAGCAGGTTCCCCCATCTGCCTGGCAGAGCCACCAGGGCTTTTGCACAACAACCGTGGACTGCCCAGCACACTCCTACGCCAGGCTGGTTCCCAACAGCCATCAACCCTTGCACAGCCCAAAGATGCCGTCAGTGAAGCCCTGACACCATCTCTGCTGCCATGGCCCTCACCACTTTCTCTGTCCTGCCCACCCCACCCCCGTGTCACCCCTTCCAGGCACTCCTGCAGTCCCCTGTGCCCACCCCACCACAGCCAGCTGGGGCCCAGCCCCGAGGCAGCAGGTTTAATTAGATTGCAATCCTATTAAGGAGCTGCCTGCCCGCCTGAAACTGCTAATCCTGTTAAGCATCCAGTAAATCTCTCTATGCTGGGGTCTGTCCCCAGGGCACAAAGAAGGGGGACTGCCCGCAAGTGGGCTCGACTAAGCCAGGATGTGACCACTGGGGTGCAGAACTTTGCCTGGGGACTCACCTCCAAAGACACCTGCAGGGCTCGGAAGAGTCCAGGGTAGTGGAGCAGTTCCCAGAGGGGTTAGAAGAGGCTTTGGGCTTTTCCCTCTCCCCTCTGGTGAGTCTTGACTGCTCTGAGCTGCACAAGCAAGGTGGATATGCCCTGTCCTTGAGCCGTGCACGTGGTGTGGGTGTTCACCACCACAGCACAGTCACCACCAGCTCAGGTGGATGCTGAGCCCACGGGTCTGACTACAGGGGAAGATGAAGAATGGAGGCTTATACAAGGTTGCCCCAGCCACATGGGTGGCTACAGTCTGCGCAACAACCCCTCTCACAGATGCTCAGTGCCCTCCAGAGACAGGGCAGCAAGGAACTGCTCACTGTTGGTGACACCAGTAGCGTGCAAGGTCACTACTCCTGTTTAGGTGTGGAGGGGGGATACTCTGGGTAGTTCTAGGACATGAGTGTGGTTGTGGGTTCCTGAGGATGTGGCCCTTGCAGGCAGAGCACTCTCAGTTCCATACATCAGCACACTCCCCAGCACCATCTGCCCCCAGGGCTGTGGGCTCCCTGCAGTTCTGCCAGCTTACAGGGCACTCTGACTGCCCTGGCACAGCAGAACTGCCCAAGGATCAGGCATTACCGCCATCCCATGAGAGCACAGCACCACAGCAGTGATCGTAGCTCTGCAGCCTGTCATGCAGCAAGGCAAAAGACAGCAGACCCTGGGCCCACACATCTTGGTGGCCACCTTGCTGCATGCCAGAGCTGCGTCAGCCCCAAAGCAGCCTCCACAGAGTAGCAGTGCTTCCTACAGACTCCTGCCCCTGCAACTGGGCACCCCCACAGTCATGCAAAGAGAGGAGTGTGGCCCCAGATCAGCCTCAAGACCCCCCAGCTCTGCACAGGACTGAGCTGCAGCAACTCCCAGAGACAAGTTCAGCCAGGCTGTAATTGCAAGAAGAGGGCAGCACAAGCAGCTGCGAGACCGCCCACAGAAGTCCTGGCACTCCCAGGGGACAAGTGTTCGGCAAAGGGAGACCCTGCAGGGCTGCTGTTCTTGCCAACGGAGTCTGGGTTGCCATCAGCATCAGCTGGTACAAATGCTGTTGATGGAGGCCACAGCTGGGTCGACGAGCCCCAGTTCCTCCTGTTCATTGATGCAGAGCTGGTACCCGCAGCCCTTGCGCTGGGGCAGTGGCCCCAGGCGCCTGCTGTGCTTGGCACGGGGCGGCAGCAAGAAACCAACACTGCCGGCAATGAGCAGGTGCCAGATGCTGTGGATGTAGAAGTAGTTCTCCTCCGTCTCCACAAAGGCGTAGAGCAGCACAGCGGCTGCTGCAATCAGTGCTCCCGGGCACAGGTAGAAAGCCCAGCGCTTCCAGGTGGGTGGGTAGCAGTGGCGGCGCCGGATGGTGCGAGTTGTCTGTGATGGAGAAAGGGAAGGCTGGAAGGGGCAGCCCCAGCAGGGACAGGCACCTCCATAAGCCAGTTCATGGGGAAGGACAGCATGGGACTGGGCGGCTGGGCAGGATGCTGAGTACAGCCAGGATGGGGACATAAGAGAGGAGGGTGCTGGCCTCTTCTCCNTATGTTTTAGTGATCGATTGGAATGGTTTGACTCGATGATCCAGTGGGCCTTGTCCAACTAGTGATTCTATGATTCTATGATAAGAGGACAGAGGAAGCACCTCCTTACCCAGGCGATGGCCATGATCCCCAAGGCGAAGAGGCTGGGCCCCAGCAGGTTCCACAGCCCATGGCGGTCCATCTGCAGAGCCATGGACAGCAACATAGCCCCCAGCAGGTACAGCACCTGTGGGGCAGCCAGGCACACATCAGAATGGGTTCCCTCTGTGTCTGCCCTGTCTACCCTCTCCCTGCACTTGCCTGCTTGACTACAGGCTGGAGCCGGGCCATGGCGATGACAGTGACCCAGACAGACATGAGGGAGCCCAGGAAGTCACAGAACTGCAGCACATCGTATTCCATGATGCAGAACACCACAATGCCTGGCTGGTCACAGGCATGGTAAAACTGGGGTAGAGGGGAAAGGGTGTAAGAGTCACTCTGCACAGCCCTGGCCCACACCTGCCTCCTCAGCCACCCCTTCCCAGGCTCACAGTGGAGAAGAACATGGTGAAGATGTAGACGGCAGCTTCCAGGAGGTAGTGGCTGCGGACAGCAATGGCCACAGGAGGCACAAACATGACATTGCTGAGGCACAGCAGCAGCGTGGAGAGGAGCTGGAAGCCATAGGAGAAAGCCTCGGCGTTGTCTGTGCAGCCCCAGCCATTCCAGCCTGTGGCCAGGGAGAGCCACCATCACCCCTGCAGCACTCGCAGGGGCTGGGGAGGGAAGGGGGATGCCCCTTTCCAGCACCCTGCAGAGAGCTGGCCTGGGGTGGGTACTGGGGTGCACAACCCCTGGGGAGGAGGGGAGGATGCTAGCAGGGGTGGGTCCCTGGTTGCAGCAGACACCATGATTGCCCAGGGCAGCTCTTACCAGCTTTGCATTCGCAGGCAGCATACAGGTAGTTGTTGGTGCGCAGCAGCTTGCACTGGCCATAGATGCCACAGTCATTGATGCAAGGTGAGAGATAGGCACGCAGGTACACCTCAGCCGTCACATTGCTGCAGGGCTCAAACCTGCAGTGCAGGAGAAGGGGGTCAGCCCTTGCCCTGCAACCCTCGAGCAGCTCCTGCCTCTACCAGAGCCGCACCCAGACGCTTGTTACAGCCAGACTTCGCAGGCAATGGCAGATCCCGACATTGTGTGAGTACAGAAATGAGCTGGTTTCATGCTACATATGGCAGCTCAGAGCTGATCCCTGCAGATCTTTGTGCTGCAATTGTCTGTGCCAGGCTGGGTGAGCAGGAGGAACGTAGCCTCACTCAGACCCACTTTGACTTTAGCAACGCACTTAGCTGGCTCCTATTTCATTTGAGTTTTGCTGTGCAAGTACCATGCCCTGCAATGCCTGCATGTGACTGTGTCTGGTAACATAACGTGAAGCAGAAATGCAGCGGAGGAGTCAGAGCAGGCACAGTACCCCCACTGCCACACACTGCCCATGCAAAGGGCTTTGGGCACACCCAGCTGCCATGCAGATCCAGCAGGAAAGGAGCACTGACAGGCCCAGCATCACAGACCAGCTGCTGCCTGTGCGCACACAGGCAGACAAATATGCACAAATGTACCCACAGCACCATCTGCATACAAGCACAGCATGAGTTTGTGTGTCTGTCTGCTGTCCCTGCACATGCTCACACAGTCAAAGCTGCACACACATGCACGCGGAATGCATGGAGCCCTGTCTGCCCGCACAAATGCAAACAGGTACACAGAGCTGTCTGTGTGCACACCCAAACATACACGCAGTGCTGTCTGCATGCATGCACTAAATGTGCATGCAGCACTATCCACATGTATGTACCCAATGCCCAGTGCTGCTTGCAGCACAGGCACTGGATGTGCACACAGCACCATCTGCAAAGTGCAGAGCCCCACATGGGCTTTCACATGTATGCAGACACATGCACACAACAGCCCATCTCCTCTGCAGGGCTCTCAGGCAAATACACAGGCCCAGAGCTGAGCTGCAAACACAGGACTGGTCCCTGCATATACTGAGTAGAGCAGGGGCCCAGCAGCCTGACCAGAGATGCCCCCTCTAACACACAGCTAAGCCCTGTCCTCGCAGTGACAGCCCAGACCCCTCCTGGGCACAGGTACAGATGGGGACTGGCACGGAGATGAGCAGGCACTGACAGATGCATGGCGTTCACAAGCTGACAGGCGCCTCCTAACCGAGAGACAGAGGAAAGTGCTGCGGGGATCCGCAGATGGCCAAGAGGCACTAGATAGAGCCTTCCATGCCCACGCAGGCACTCACATGGTGACACACAGCTCACCCAGCCACATGCGCAGACATGAGTGGTGACAGGCAGCACAGGGGCTAGGCACATCCGTGGACCCACAACACACATGGATACAGGCCACGGTGGGGACATCCCCTATGGGCGTGCAGGGAGAGTACATGCTGGAACCCTTACCCATGATCTGTGGTACAGAGTGAGCGCAGGCTCAGGTACCAGCTGCCCGTCTGGGGGTAGGGTATCCGCAGGCGGCTGAGGCTGGCTGTGGCATTAACGGAGAGCAGAAAGCCTGCCATGGACTCTGTGAGCAGAAAGAGATTCTGGTGAGCAGGGCAGCCCCTTTCCGTGGGCAGAGATGGAACAGGGACAGAGCACCCTGTGCCAGGTGTCCCCAGGGTCTCTGCTATGTCCCATGCAGCCTCTCACAGAACGGATGAGGGCAACCCAGGGTCACAGCAGGAGGGACTTGCACAACCCAGCCTACCCGTCTCACAGGTGACCGATGCATTGTCATTGGAGGTCAGTGGGACTTCATGGTTCAGACACCCAAACACTGTCACGTTCTCACCACACAGGGAGCTCTGATAGAGGAGGAGATAGCCCTAAACCAGCGCAGGGATGTCTCCCTGCTCTGGCAGCACCTAAATCAAGGCACAACCCCTAGCAATGTCCATCACCCATAAACACCCCAAATCCAGGCCACCATCCTGCCCTTAGAGCACCCTAATGTGTGCTCTGTCATCCAAGAGCTCCCAAACAATGACCTGTGATCCAAGAACACCCCAAGTTCTGTCCCCTGCCCTGTCCCATCTGAGGCTCACCACATTGAGCCGCAGCTCCAGGTTGAGGACTCCACCACTGTCCAGCACTGGTAGGAGGTTGATGACGAAGACAGCAGGACGGTCAGGTGGTACCGACACGTTGGGCCCAAAGAAGATGTAGAAGTGGACAGAGAAGGTGTCCAGCTCATTGCGCAGTGTGGGGCGGACCGGCCAGCACTGCTCGCTGGCATGAGAGGCAGTGGAGATGGGAACGGGGTGTTTCGTGCCATTGGGGTCAGCAGGCGGAGGGCTATCCCCTAGTGCCAGCCCACCCGTGGAGCCGAAGGAGTGGGGCATGTTCATGGAGGCGCTGGAGGGCAGGAAGGGTGGCCGGGCCAGGCTGGGTCGGGAGCAGTCTGGGGGGCAAAGACGTCATCCTGGGCACCACACAGCTTCTCCAGTCCCCTCTTAGTTCCCAACACCCCTTCCTGCCCACCACTCACCTCCATCTGCAGCCCAGCCCCAACACCTCCCAGTGTCCCCATCCCAGCAGAGCTAAGTATCACCTTCACCTAGCTGGGGCCAGACACCACAGACATCTTATATCCCCCACCAGACACCCCAGAAGAGTCAAGACCATGTCCCTCACCCATGCCTCCCCAGGCAGCCTCACCTGTGAGCTGCACGGTGACCTGGAAGGAGATGGTGCCTGGCACCCCAGGGTGTTTCTCCACCAGCACATAGTACCAGTGCTGCCAGAAAGGCAGGTCCAGCACCAGCTGGCAGGGAGCATGCTCCCAGCAATCCAGCGCAGTGGAGTTGTGCAAGGGGGGAGCCTTGGCCCTCAGACGCAGCCACAGTGGACAGCCCTCAGCCCCACGGCACCGCAGCACCTCCACCAGCACTCGTGACGTGTAGCTGGGCACGAACACCCTGTGGGACCGCAGAGTCAGGTTCTGTCCCTCAGTGGAGAACAACAGGGTTTAGGAAGGCAAGCCAGAGGGATGGTGCACCCTAATATCCCCACCCTGGGGATTCCCCCTTCTTAAGAGACCCTCTAATACTCACTTGTAGAGGCAGGAGCGATTGTGGGGAGCCATGTTCTGCTCGGTGACAAAACCAGGGTACAGCACGGCAATGTTCACCAGGCGCTGCACGATGAGCTGTGGCTGGAAGAGATACTGGCATTCCTCGTAGAGTCCCTGTACCAGTAGGACAGTCAGCACAAGTTAACAGTCACGGGGCAGTGTCCCCACTTGGGACATCTTCCCTCACTGTTGTCAGCCCAGGACAGTCAGACCCCAGCACAGCCTGGCAGTGAGCCTTGCCACCCCATCATACCCCCAAGCCCTTCACCTTGACGGATATCTTGCCCTCATCTTTAGGCAGGTGGGCAGCCAGGAACCAGTCCCCAGGCAGAGGGCTGGTGACGTTGAACACCCCCGTGGTGCGGTTGGGCAAGGTCCAGGTGAGAGTCAGTGCAAAGGAGCCAGGGACAGCCGTGTCCCTGGGAAAGTGTGTGTGCAGTGGGTTAATTACAGAGGGAGCCCCTGAGCGGAAATACCTGCAGGAGAGACAGCAGTTAGCAGGGTGCAGGCTGGGCATCATGGCAAAGCCAGTCTGGCCTATACATTCAAGTCTGTCCTCCATGCTATTAGGAAGCTCAAAGATATGATGGGAAGCCACATGTTAGGTGGGACCTTGCTGGAGGTTATGAACTCTTCAAGTACGAGATGCACAAAAGAGAGGAGCCTGCAACAGTCCTGGGAAGGTGAATCATGAGGAGAGAACATGTGTGCACATGTGTGCATGTATGTGCATATTTGCCTGTGAAAGTATGAATCTGTGCACTCGTGTGTGCCTGCATATGAGTGCCTGCATGTACATGCATGCATGAGTGCACCTCTGTACATGTGCATGCAGGTACATACATGCATATGTGCACATGCAAGCAAGAAGCAGACAAAGAGCATGCAGGCTCCAAGGTAATTACAAACAAGGAGCAGGCAGTGTCAGGCAGGAAGGTAACAGACAGGGCAGGCTGCTTACTCACACGGTGATGCTACGGTCTGGACATTGATCCCCAAATGTGCCACCCTGCTCCTTGAAAGTGATGAGGTTCCAGACAGCGATGACTGTGTCCTCAGGGATATGGAAGTGGAAGAGCTCAATGCTGGCAAAGGAGCGGAAGGGGCTCAGCTTGCGTGGTGTGCGGGTGAAGTAGTCAGTCACAAAGAGCCCATCTGCACAGGAGACCCAAAGTGCTTTCAGTGGGGTGGAGGCCTGAGGGGGTGCAGAACCACTCCCAGAACAGGCCCACTTCCCCAGGCTCTCAATAAGCCCCAGAATGAGTAGCCCTCAGTGAGGTAGGAGGGGTTATGATTATGCCATTTCAGTGTGTTCCCAGGAGTGATGTCGGCTGCACCCCACAGTGTCTCCCAGCCCTTGGCACAGTCTGCATTGTGCTGGTTCAGCATTGCCTCAACCTCAATTTCTGGAGCTGTGGGCATTCCTTCTGTGGAACCTGAGGAGTCCTGTGCCCTGGCTGCTCAGGCTCTACCCAGGTGCAGTGTACCTCTTGCAGCTCACCATCCTCTTCAGTGAAGACCTGCTCCCTCTGTTTTACTACAGAAAAGTGCCATTCCTCACAGCTCCAGCCCTACCTATGATTCCATGATTCTATGATTATCACAATAGATCAGCTCTGACAGGGACACAAACTCCTCCATCTTCTCTGACTGCTGAGGAGTCACAGCACAGAGTCCTCCATAAACCACTGAATCCTACCCTAGAGTCACAAGCAGAAGGACTGAGTGGTGCTCTTCCTGCACAGCTCTTTCATGGTTTGCAGAGGAGGAATAGTGCACATATGTATGCACATATGCTCATGTGGGTGCTGTCTGCGTGTATAGCAAAGTGGAGGCGCACACACCCACATGCAAGGGTGTGCATAGCTGTGCACAGTCCCATGTCTGCAAGACAGTTCCTGCAAAGCCCAGTGGCACTCACTGAGGCCACCTCTCCCTGCCCAACTGTCTGACTGATTTCCAGGGATTTTCAGAAGCCTCATCAGCAGAGAGACCACCATTTCCTGAGCACAGTAGAGATAAGGGAGACGTGGTCTCCAGACAACAGCTGTAATGTCATCCTACCACAGCCACAATTCCCCAGTTCCAGCTTGGGAGACCCATCCATTATTCCACAGAGATGCACAAAGGATAACATGCACCTCCACACACGCTCTCAGCAAGGGAAATGCTAGCAGAGGATGGGCTGGGAGCAGGAGTGTGCAAAGGAGTACTCGTCCAGTGGGGAGTTGAATAGCTGAGAGGAAGTACTGCTTTGTACAGTGTGTGCCCAGCTGAAGTACATGCGTGTGCTTATGAGCACATGTGTTTTTGCTGTGTGTGTGCAGCCCCAGCTGGCTGTACAGTGACATGCATATGCTCCTTTGCCTGGAACAAAAGCAGCTCCCCCTTCCCTTCACTGACAGCCAACAGAAGCCACACACAAAATACCTGTCTCAATGCAAAAGCACACAATCCCAGCTTCCCCATCATCAACCACCAAGACACTCCACAGCTTCTTTCCCCACCTGGACACAGTGATCTGGCTGGGGACCCCAGGCAGGAGGGGATGTTGAACACAACTCCAGAAGATGGCATGGGGGGAAGCACTCAGACCTTACCAGACCCAGCGTGGTTCGCCATGTTTATTTGCCCAGGGCAAGCCAGGAGGAACCAGCTGCAGGCTAAGGGTCAGTCTTTAACCCAGTGGCAGCGTGGCTGGAACACGTTGCTGGAGGATGGACTGACATTTCCTATCCATAGAAGGAAGGAGGAAAGCAGTCGTTCCTCTGCGCCAGGACGGTGGTCGTAGTCGCAGCACCCCCGACCCCGGTACAACAGCCCAAGGTTGTGGCCGGCGGTCAGCACCACGGACAGCGGTCAGCACGGAGGACAGCTCCCGCGGCTGCCCCACCGCTGCCCCCGCTGCAGGCGATGCCTTCCCCAAGCCCCGGGCTCCCCTCCTCATCTCCGCCAAGACAGTTCCCCATGCTCCACGGCATGCTCGACGTCTCACCTGCTCCTGCAGGTGTCACCCCACAACCCCCCCCATGCCATGCCACGCGCACATCCCCCTCTCTGCAGGCTGTCCATTCCCGCTGCCCCACTGCATGCACAAAGCCTTCTGCCTTGCATCTTCCACCCATGCTCCGGTATCCCCTTTGTCTGTTCCACTGCATATGCACTGCCTGCGTCCACCTGGCTCTCACACATTGTGTCCCACTACATGGGTACCCCATTCCCCATGACACACTTAGCACCATGCCCCATGGCATACACGTCTTTGTGCCCCATTCTGTAGGCACCTGATAGTCACTGCACCTGCAGCTCCATTCCCCATTACAAAAACAGCCCATTATGCACACAACTCTGTCCCCCATCGCACATGGACTTCATGTTCTATTGCACGTGCACATCCTGCCCCACTGCGCACACCCCCCACATCCAAATGGGAGCAACTCTACGCCCTGTTGCACGCTCACCACTTCCCACTGCATGAGTATCCTGTGTCCCACAGTAGGTGGATGCTGTGCCCCACTGCACACACCCCTGTGCCCCATTCTCACCCACCCCTCACCCCACTGCATCCACTCTCCACATCTCGTTGCTCACGTACATCACACCCACTGCAAGCGCATTGCCCTGTCCCACAACATAAGCATCCTGCATCCCACCGTGCACACACACCTTTGCCCCACAGCACGCAGACCTCCCACCCACCGCACACACACACCCCATGGCACACACCCCACACCCTGCTGTACATGTACCTCACACATGCACCCCTTAACATGCACTCCTGTGCCACACACCACATGCACACCATGTGGGCACACTCCTGCACCCTGTCCCCTATTCCTCCCTCTGCCCCAGACCCCATGGCATGCACACCCCCTGTGCCTCACTGCACACGTATCCCATGCACCCCGTAGTCCTGCCTCTGCCCCACACACTCCCAACCCTACACACCCTGCTCCTCCCTCTGCCCCACATCCAGCAACACATGCACCTCCTACACCCCCTACCCCTCCCTCTGCCCCACAACCATAGCACATAACCTGCCCACACCCCCTGCTCCTCACACTTCCCACATCCCGCAGTATATGCACCCTCTGCGCCCCCTCATCCTCCCTCCTCCCCTGCACCTCCTACTCCTCCTGCTGTCCCCTCACACCCCCTACTTCTTTCTCTGTCCCCCTGCACCCTCTACTCCTTTCTCTGCCCCCCTACTCCCCCTACTTCTCCCTCTGCCCCCTTTACACCCCTTCCTCCTTCCTCTGCACCCTTTACAGTCCCTCCTTCTCCCTCTGTTCCCTCGCACACCCTACTCCTCCCTCTGCCCCCCTTGCACCCCATACTCCTTTCTCTGCCCCCTTTGCACCGCCTACTCCATTCTCTGACCCTACACACCCCCTACTCCTTTCTCTGTCCCCCTGCACCCTCCGCACCCCCTCCTCCTCCTTCTACCCCCGACATTCCCTGCTCCTCCCGCGCCCCCAGCTCCCGGGGCCGCCCCTGGTCCGGCACTCACCGGCGGGCGGCGGGAGGGGGAGGAGCAGCAGCGGCAGGAGGAGCGGCAGGAGGAGCGGCGGGAGCCGCAGCAGGGGGCACAAGGTGGTCCCGGAGGTCCCGCCGCCCCGCCGGCCCATGCCGCCGCCTGCCCAGAGGCGCGCGCCGCCCGCAGCCCCGCCGCTTGCCGCCGCCCGTGACGTCACCGCACCGNGTACACAGGGAGGGAGACACGGGGAGAGGGGGAGGGGAACAGTGAGAAGGGGATGAGGACATGAGGATGGGGACGGGGGTAAGGGGACGGGGACAGGTGTATGGAGACGGGAATATGGGGACAGGGGGACAGGGACATGGGGATGGGGACAGGGGGATGGGGACATGGGGATGGGAATGGGGACAGTGCGATAGGGACAGAGGAGTGAGGACAGGGGGATGGGTACAGGGACATGGATGAGGACGGGGATGAGGAGGGGGATGGGGGGATGGGGGCAGGGACACAGGGCTGGGGAAAGCGACATGGGGCTGGGGACAAGGATATAGGCTGGGGACAAGGACACAGGGCTGGAGAAAGGGACGTGGGGCTAGGGAAAGGGACATGGGGCTGGGGACAAGGGTATAGACTAGGTTATAGGCTATGGATGGGGACGTGGGGCTGGGGGCAGGGATACAAAGCTGGGACACAGGCACATGGGGACAGGAGCACAAGGCCGAGGACAGAGATATGAAGCTTGGGGACAGGGGCAATTACTGGCGACAGGGATACAAAGCTTGGGCCAGATGCATGGTGCTGGGGACAGGGATATGGCCTAGGGACAGGAACATGGGGCTGGGGACAGGGACATGGGGCTGTGGACAAGGATATAGGCTGGGGACTGGGATACAGCCTGGAGATGGGGGGCTGTGGACAAGGATACAGGCTGGAGACAGGAATATGGGGCTCAGGAACAGGGTCATAGGGTTGGGGACAGGCATTGGGTCTGAGATCAGGGATAAGGAACAAAGCCACAAGCTAGGATCTGAGATGCAGGGCTGCAGGACAAGGGGTATGGAGCCAGGATGCAGTGGAACCATTCTACGAGGGGTACATAGGACAGGGGTGCAAGGGGATTTTGGGGATGCACACCAGGGGACAAGGGGGTGTTTTGTGAGGAGGAGACAGGGGTGGGGGGCACCTTTAGGGGCTGTTCAGTGGGGTCAGGTGGGATTCTGACAGTGACTGCCATCTGATTATAACAAATTATAGTACTTATGTTATGGAGGAGATGGAATCCAGGAGAAGAGGTCTGGGCACTACCTGCAGTGATGAGGATGTCCTGACTGAAAATGATCTCATCATGATACCACAGACTCCCCTGACATCATCCCTGAACTCACCTGACATCATCCTCAAACTGTCCTGGGACTAGTTGATGAGAAACTCAACATGAGCCAGCAAAGTGCACTTGCAGCCCAGAAAACCAACCACACCCTGGGTTGTATCAGAAGTGTGACCAGCAGGGTGAGGAGGGTGGTTCTACCTTTCTGCTCTGCTCTCATGAGACCCCACCTGGAGTCCTGTGTCCAACTCTGGAGTCCTCAGCACAGGAAGGACATGGATCTCTTAAAGCAAGTCCAGAGATGAACCAAGGGCTGGAGCACCTCCCATAGGAGGACAGGCTGGGAGAGCTGGGATTGTTCAGCCTGGAGAAGAGAAGGCCCTGGGAAGACCTCATAGCAGTTTCCAGTACTGAAAGGGGCTCCAGGAAAGCTGGGGAAGGGCTCTTGATCAGGGAATGCAGGGACAGAATGAGGGGGTATGTCTTCAAGCTGAAAAGAAAGACTGAGCTGAGATCTTTGGAAGAAATGTTCTCCTGTGAAGCTGGGGAGGACCTGGCCCAGGTTGCCCAGAGAAGCTGTGTCTGCTCCATCCCTGGAGATGTTGAAGGTCAAGTTGGATGGGTGCTTGAGCAGCCTGGTCTAGTGTGAAGTATGATCTGTGCTGAGCAGATGTGTCTTCTTCTGCAATCACCTCTGTCTGGAATTTCTCCCTATCACAAAGGCAAGATCAAGCAAACCTGGCTCCAAAGCTCAAATTAGAAAGAGAATTTACTGTTGTGAAGTTTATAGTAACATCAAAATTAGTCCATGGAGAGTGTAGCAAGTGAGACACGGACACTGTTCTGAGGTGACAAACGAGATCACTTTATTGAGTGGATGCAAAGCCTTATACCTCATCTACAAGAAGGGTTGCAGGGAGGATCCAGGGAACTACAGGCCTGTCAGTCTGACCTCAGTGCCAGGGAAAGTCATGGAACAGGTAATCTTGAGTGCTAGAACGTGCAAGAGAACTGAGTGATCAGGCCCAGTCAACATGGGTTCATGAAAGGCAGATCCTGACAAACTAACCTGATCACCTTCTATGACAAAGTGACATGACTACTGGATGAGGGAAAGGCTGTGGACGTGGTCTTCCTGGACTTCAGCAAAGCCTTTGACACAGTTTCTCACAGCATTCTGCTTAGGAAACTCTCAGCCTCTGGCCTGGACAGGCATACACTCTCCTGGGTATAAAACTGGTTGGATGGCTGGGCCCAGAGACTGGTGGTAAATGGAGTTAAATCCAGCTGGAGGCCAGTCACAAGTGGGGTTCCCCAGGGCTCAGTGCTGGGTCCA
>WAAB01000363.1:26862-59171 GCA_013389865.1 Piaya cayana
CCTCTATAACTACCTGAAAGGAGGTTGTGTAGAGGAGGGAGCTGGCCTCTTCTCCCAAGTGACAGGGGACAGGACAAGAGGGAATGTCCTCAAGCTCCGCCAGGGGAGATTTAGGCTAGACATCAGGAGGAAGTTTTTCACAGAAAGGGTCAATGGACACTGGAAGAGGCTGCCCAGGGAGGTGGTTGAGTCACCTTCCCTGGAGGTGTTTAAAGGACAGGTGGATTAGTTGCTGAGAAGCATGGTTTAGTAGTAGATAGGATTGGTTGGACTCGATGATGCAGTGTGTCTTTTCCAGCCCAGTGATTCTATGATTCTGTGATATAGTGTTTGTCTACCCCGTCAGCAGCTACCCCAGTGAATTTCCACTTCTAAAAATCCCACAGCAACGCTGATACAGTGCAACTGACTATCTACCACTGATGTGCCCCTTATCTTCATGTCTTCCATACAATGCATTCTTTTCTTACTAACTCATGGGTCTTGGTAAATATTCCAAAGTCTCAACAATCTAGCAAGCATGAGAACACCAGTTGTTTGCTCTGTGCCTGCTGCTAATATCGTAGGTGCCAAAGCACTGGCCACTTGTCCCAGCATACATGCGACAGTCGAATCTTTTTTTCCCGGCAGAAGAGTAATAGAATATACATAAAAATTCTGGGAAAGCTTATCCGTGTGCCTGTAAGTAGGTAGCACATCCTCCTCCCCAGCTCTTCTCTCGCCGCTCGACTTATGGAGATCACTCCCTTGTCTCAGCCAGGCTGGTTGAAGGACGCTCTCTTCCTAAAACTGCAAAGGGGACCTCAGAGCACTTATTTCCTGGCATTTTCGGCGTGTTCGCTCTCTCTGCTGTCCCGACGGGTAGGGATTGAGAGAAGCCACCCGCGATCCTGCCCCCTCGCCACCAAATCCACGGCGACGGCGCCGCGTTTCCTCCTCCCGGCGCCAGGAGAAGGTGGTGCCTGGGCAGGCGCCGCTCTGCCCCCGCATCTCTATTACTGCGCGCTGATTGGTTTGCCGTCCCCGCGACGACGCGACTTCCGGGTCCGCCCAGAGCCCGCGTGGGAACCGCAGGGTCCGCGCACCGGGAGAACTCAGACCCCCCGCCCTGGCCCCGGCGCCCCCCACCTCGCCTAGCATCGCACCCCCATGTCTGGTACAGCTATCCCCCGCCCGATATAGGCGCGCCCCCACCCGGTACCTGTGCTCGCCTACCCAGGATAGACGCCCCCTGCCTTGTACCGGCGCCCCACTGCCCGGTTTAGACTCACCCTAACCCACTACCGGTCCCCCGTCACCCCGTATAGGTGCCTACCCCGGTACCGGTGTCGTACTCACCCCTCCCCCCAGGTACCGGTGTCCCGTCCGTCCCCCTTCGCCGGTACCGGTATTGCCCCCATCTTCCCTGACACCACTGTCCCATCTCTCCTGCCCCTTCCCGGTACCCGTGCCCCTTCGCCCTTTATAGGTGACCCATCTGGCACTGGTGACGCCCGCCCCCTGCCCAGTACTGGTGCTCCTTCACCCCCAGCATCGATACTGCCCGGTTCCATGGAGTTCCCGGCCACTCTCTTCCCCTCGTCCTTCAGCACCGGCCCACCCCGGGAGGAGAGGGGCCCCGCTCCAGCCGCTGGTTGGGGCGAGCTTGGACAAGTGCTGGAGACCAGCCCCGGCTGTCATCAGGTGAGGCCACCCTGCTTAGGACAGTCGGTCAGGGAGCACCGGAGGGATCAAGCAAGAGCTACTCTCACCTCCTACCTTCTCTCCCTGCAGGCTGAGATGATGTTCATGCCCCACCGCGGTGGAACAGGCGAGAGCTGGGAACCTGCCAATGCTGCTGCTGTGCCCTTCCTGCCTCCCAGTGCGAGTGAGGACCATGGGGGAAGAAAGGGGAGATGCTGCCCAGGGAGGGCTGCATCCCATTCTGCCTGCCCAGTGAGCTGCCCCGCAGCTTGGGGTCTCTGTTAGCTCAGCCGTGCCAGCACATGGTGCTCTAGCAGCAATCCCCAGGGGTGCTAGCACAGGAGAGCTGTTGCCCTGCCATGCTGCAGTGGTGTCCCTGCTCTTGTGTGGTACCAGCAGCCCTTGCCCTCTCTCTACAGCCTGCTGGGTTCCCTCACTTGTGCCTCAGGACATCCTCTACCACAGCTTCCTGCGCAGGAAGCTCCCAGTAAGCAACCGTGTACCTGCTGTGGACTTCACCAAGCAGGTACGGCCTGGGACACTGTCCTGCTGAAGACCCAGGTAGATGATGTGAGATGCCTGCACATCCTAACCCCTTCTTATCCTTCCTGCACAGCTGAGCCACTTCTTCGTGGATCACCCAGAAGATGCATTTGGCTCCCTGGGGCAGCTGCTGCACAAGAACTTCCATCTGGGTGACTCTGGCGTGGAGGTCGGTGCCTGTCTGGAGGGGAAGACACCATCCCTCACCCACTGCAGCTGCCAGCCCTAGCCTCTCCTTCCCACAGAGAGAAGCCCGGAACAACACCATCCGGATGACAGGCCTCATGGAAGAAATCAACCGTCTGGATGCCAGGCGGTAAGCTACTCTGTGTCTCCTACCCTGGAGAGGGCTGGGGGGACCTTGTGCTCTCTCCCCCAAGCTCAACCTGTCTGTACCTCCACAGGGGCTGCCCCGATGAGTACCTTGCCTCCCGCCTGCGATGGTTCTCCCACCTGTCCCGTGACTGGCTCTTCGAGGTGCCGCTGGGGCTGCTGGCAGACTGCGTGCACGAGGAGCTGCTGCTGCAGTGGGCTGGCCTGCTCTTTGATGATGGTTCTACTGGGGGGGCACTAGCCTGGCTGCCCACTGAAGATGCAGGAGCATGCACAGGCTGCCTGGTGTACCCTGGAGGGCAGGGCATGAACCATCTCTGTATCCTTCCCACTGAGGTCCCTGGGGAGGGGAGGAATAGGGTTGTGTTATGCCACCCTTAGCAGGCACTGCAGATTTCCAGGATGTGGTACTAGAGGAGCAGCCCCGCACACGAGGCTCCTGTGCAGAGTTTGAGCTCAATGGGCGCATTCGGCAAGTGGCTGCCGCCCAGTCCGATGGAGAAAGTGAGCCATCCAAACCCCAGGAGGCTTTGTTCCCCAGGCTTGGTGTGCTGCAGGGAGTCCCTGGGACAATGCTGCCTCTCACATGCTGCCTCCTGTCTCTGTTAGATTTTGTTGGCGTCCGCTCAGACTATCACTGTGGCGTTTGGAGGGTGCCAGGCAGGACTGGGGCAGCCCCTATCCCACTGCAGGTAATCCGCACCAGTGTACCGGCTTCCTGCCTCACTGTCAGGTAGGCACCAGGGAAATAGCTTAATGAGAAGGGGGGGTTTTTTGCCTCTGCACCCCTCCCCAGTGTGGGGGGATGCTGTCACCTCATGGTGACCCCGTGCTATCCATCCCACAGCCCTCACCTCTCTGGGGAGCTGGCCATCTGCACCCAGAGTGGATCTACCTATCTCTGGAATGTCGAGACAGGGTGAGATGGGGCGCTAGGGGCCAGGTGGGATTTCACACAGCACTGGCTCTCAAGGGGGGACATGGAGGGCCAAACAGGAGGAGCAGCTCTGCCCTTCATGGTGTTACCTTCTCCTTACAGGCTGCAACGGCTCCGCCATGACCCCCAGACCATGTTTTTTCGGGACCATTCACCCTGGCGCTGGTGTGACTTCACCGCCCACCCACGGGTGCTGAGCTGTGCCGACCGCACTGGCTTGCAGTGCCTGGATGCTCGGGTGAGCCTGGCAGGGTGGGCACAGGGCCAGCAAGGGGCAAGGGAGAGAGGCTTCCTAGCCAAGGTGCTGACAGCCCCTCAATTTGCTGCTGCAGGCCCCCAGGAGGTGCCATTTCGACTTATTCAAGGTGGGCGAAGAGGCCAGCTGTCAGCAGGGTGAGCGTGTGGTGCTGCCGATGTACCTGGGCAAGGCTCACCCTTCCCAGCACCTTGTCACTACCCAGGTGAGTCCCACCACACCCAGGGGACAGCCAGAGGCTGGGAAGGGACACCAGCACAGCCTCAGCTCCCAGCACCCCATGGACAGAACTATCGCCCAGCTGAGGGGGCCTGCCACAGTGCATTGGGGTGAGCCCTGCTGAGCTCTGCCTTCCATCCCAGTTCTCCATTTATGTGGTGGATGAGCGGTTGCCACTGGTGCCTGTGCTGAAATGGCTACATATGATGAAGTCCCCCCCTCTCTTCGCCCACCTGACTCCAGGGGACCCTGGAAGGAGTCACAAGCTGCTGCTTGGTGCATCCCGCACCCAAGAGATGCTGCTGTTGCAGTACCAGGGTGAGAGATGTGACTTTTGGTGTGCTGCAGGGACAGGTCTCTGTGCCCACATCCCAGCCTCCTTGCCTCTGAGACCTGCTGCTGCCGCAGCAGTAGTGCCCACCAGCCAATTTCTGGTGTGTCCTTCTACAGGGGGTGGCCAGTCAGCCTGCCATCTGGTGGGGTCCCCACAGAAGCTGCACACCATTGCTGGCTGCCTGGAGCACCTTCCCACCCAGCTCCCACACCACCACTGCCTGCTCCAGCAGCACCTTGGCACCCCAGCTGCGGGTGAGTATCCTGCAGCACCCTGGAGAGCTGATTCTGGGGGAGAAGGACGTGGGTTGGGGAGGAGTACACCCCTCGCCATGCCTTAGGGTGGAGGCTGAAAAAGAAAAAGCAAAGCCCTGAACCACTCCATGCACAGGGTGGGAGGTTGAAGAGCTGGGAGAGGATGCAGTGTGCAGGAGCCAGCAACAAGCACACATGTAGTAAGGACACACTCCCAGGAAGGCTCCCAGGGCCAGGACTTGGTGGCAATGCTTCCTCTATCCCCATAGGGCTGGCTGCCATGCTGCAGAAGGATGGGCGGCAGGAGTCCCTGCTGGTTTTCCAGCTCTCTGAGGCTGGGGATGTCTTCTGCCAAAGGCTGACCCATGAGGTGGCAAAACCCCATGTACCCACCTCAGGGGAGGAGGCTATGGCAGCCCCTGGCTCTTCCCCGCTCTTCGAGGATCCAGCCAGCAGCCCTCAGTGCTTGGGAAGTGAGGAAGAAAGAGAAGAGGAGAAAGAGCAAACCTTCTACTTGTCCAACCTCGAAGTGATTATCAATGAAAAGGAGGATGGGGACAGGCCAGCACATCTGGAGGAAGCTGAACTGACCCAGGAGGCCAGCACTAGCTCCCAGCCGTCACCAGCGGTGCTGAGTGAGGCTGCAGTCCTACGGTACCACCGCTGGCTAAAGGCTGTTTCCAAGTGCTGTGGGGAGCCTCCCTGGCACTCCTGTCCCCCTACCCGGAGCCAGAGGCGCCTCTTCACCCGCAAAGAGCTGCAGACGCTGGCAGGGCCCAGTGCTCTGCACCAGCAGGCACGCCAGCGGCTGCACCAGGCCATGCAGGAGGGGGGCCGCATCCAACACTGGGACCTCCCAGACAACCAAAGCTGTGTCATCCTACAGCCGCCAGAGCCAGTGGAGGGTCCAGACACCCTCACTGCCCGTCTAGCGGCGGCATGGTCAGGGGACTGGAGCCAGTGGTGGGAAGAGAGGACAAGCTTCAACAGGGCAAAGAGGCAGCGGGCACTGCGGGAGCGGCGGCGGCGACAGAAACAAGCCCGTGGCCACCGCAGCCTTTCAGCCAGCTTCACTTCATCCCTAACCTACCAGTCAGAGCTGTCTGAGCTGAGTGACAGTGGCCTGCCACAGCTCTCCCCCGTGCTCCCCCAAGAGGGCTCCCCACTAAGAGGCAGCCCCCCACCATCACTGGTGCCTGATGAAGCCCTGCTCTCCTCACAGAGCCTGCGCAGCCGTGGCATCCCTAAAGAGCGGCGGAAGACGCTGCAGGACTACCTTGGGGTATGGGCTGAGGGTCCCCCTGAGCCACCAGAGCTCCCTAGCAGCCAGGCCAGCCAGCTCTGCATCCCCTCATCCCAGAGTCAGCTCTCCTCTGTTTCCCAGACCCGCCGCAAGCGCCCGCGCATGGGCTTCTGAGCACCCAATAAACCCCACCTGCACCAGCTGCCCTCCTTTATTTCAGGGTGGGGAGAGGCTGTGATGCCACACACAGCCGTGGCATCCACATCTGGTCACAATGCTCACACACAATCCCAGCACCTCCATGTGATCACAACACCCACTCGTGACCACAGCACCCACTTGTGATTGCAATGTGCACGTGTGGTGAAGACACCCACTCATGGAATGGCTAGTTGGAAAAGACCTCTTAGATCATTAAGTATGCTCAAGCCTGATCACCGCATCCATACATAAACACAGCACCCATGTGTGATCGCAGCACTCACATGATCACAACACTCAGAAGTGATCACAGCACCCACTTGTGAAGGTAGCATCTATGTGTGACCAGCACACCCATGTGTGGTCACAGCAACCCCTGTGACCCCTACACTCACATGTGTCAGAGCATCCATTTGTGATCAGAGCACACACCCATGATCACAATGCTCAGATGTGATCACAGCATGCATCTGTTGTGAGAGCACTCATGCGATTGCAGCACCCATGTGTGATCATAAAATAGTTATGGTTGGAAGGTGCCTTAGTAATCATCCTGTTCCAATGCTCCTGCCATGGGCAGGGACATCCCACCAGACTGGGCTGCTCAAGGCCACATCCAACCTGGCCTTGAACACCTCCAAGGATGGGGCATCCACAACTTGGGCAAGCTGTTCCAGTGTCTCACCGCTCTCATAGTGAAAGAATTTTTCCTAATGTCTAGCCTAAATCTGCCCCTCTCAATTTTATACCTATTGCCCCTCTGTGAGCAGGCCCTCTCCAACATTCTTGTAGTCCCATTCAGGTACTGGAAGGTTGCTCTAAAATCTCCTCAGTGCCTTCACCCGCTGAACAAGCCCAACTCTCAGCCTGTCCTCATATGGTAAGTGCCCCAGCCCTCTGATCTTTGTAGCCCTCCTCTGGACCTGTTGTGACAGTTCTATATGCTTCTTAGGTTGAGGATTCCAGAACTGGATGCAGTACTCTAGATAAGGTCTCACAGTGGAGGAACAGAGGGGCAGAATCACCTCCCTCGGCCACGCTTCTTTTGATGCAGGATACGGTTGGCCTTCTGGGCTGTGAGCACACATTGCCAGCTGATGTTGAGCTTCTCGTCTATCAGGACCCTCAAGTCCTTCTCTGTAGGGCTGCTGTCAATCACATCATCCCCCATAATGGTTTGAAATAGTGGTTCATCCTGATTCAGGTGTAGGACCTTGCACTTGGCCTTGTTGAACCTCATGAGGTTCTCACAGGGCCAAGTGTCCAGCCTGTCCAGGCCCCTCTGATTGACATCCCATCCTTTTGGTATGGCAACTGCATCACTTGACTTCTTCCAGTTACCACGGATTTCTCTTGACTGCCATGACTTTTCAGATATAATGGAGAGTGGCTGAGGTCACCATTCCCAATCATCAGTGGGGGTTACTTATCTCTGACCTTCCTCTTCTGACTGAAGTGGTCACAGCCCCCCATGACCAGAGCACCCACATGTGGCCCCAGCACTCACTTGTGAGATCGTGGCACCTACCTGTGATCAAAAGACCCACGCGTGATCTCAGCACTCGGGTGACACCCTGGTGCGATCGCGGACACCCGCCTGCAACCGCAGCTCCCACCCGTGGCATCACCGCTGCTCTCGGCCGGGAGGGCGTGCCCTTTAAAGCGCCGGGCGTGAGGGACAGGGGCAGGGCCAATGGGGGAAAAGGGTGGAGGCAATGGGGAGGGGGGCGGGGCCAATGGGGAATCGATGGGGGCTAAAGGGGAGGAGGCGTGGACAATGATGAGAACGGGCGGGGCAATGTGGATGGGGCGTATCTCTAGGTTAAGGGCGTGGTCAACTGGTAGAATGGGCGGGTCCAATGACTAGGGGCGGGGGCAGGGTGTGGGTCCAATGGAGGAAAGGGGTGGGGGCGGGTCCAATGAGGCGCTGCGGTTTGGGGGCGTGGCATAAGGGGCTGGCCAATGAGAAGGCGGTGGGATGGGGATGAGCTAAGGGGCGGGGCCAAATAGGAGAGCCTCTGGGCGGGGCAAATTGGGCGGTGGCCAATGGAGCTGCAGGGCGGATGGGGCGTGACCAGTCAGATAGGGGCGTGACCAGCTGGGCAGTGGGGGTCTTGTGGGGTGGCGGTCATGGCGGCGGTGCTGGCGCGAGTGGCGTCTCGCGGCTGGGCGGCGCGGAGCGCGCGGCGCGTGGGACAGGTGGGCGCGGGATGAGGGGGACACGGGGAGGGGAGGGACGGACGGAACCCTGTGTCCCCGTGGGCGGCACACTCCGCACCCCCACTGCATCCCCCGCAATCCCTCTATGCACTTCCAGGTGTACTTGTCACCCCTATTGCATCCCCCGGACCCCAGTTTGCACCCCTGTCCTATCCACACCATCCCCTGTAATCCCAGGTGTACCCATCACCCCCGTTGCATCCCCCGGCCCCCTATTTGCTCTCCTGTCCCGCCCACTGCATCCTCTGCTATCCCTGTATGCACTCCGAGGTGTACCCATCACCCGCCTTGCATCCCCCGCACCCCCACTTGCACCCGTCTCCCCCTTCACTGCATCCCCTGCAATCCATGTATGCACCCCCAGGTGTACCTGTCACACCCCCCCTGCATCCCACAGACCCTCATTTGCACCCCTGCAGCCCCCCCATTGTATCCCCTGTAATCCCACTATGCACCCCGAGGTGTACCACTCACCCCATTGCATCCCCCAGCACTCCCATTTGCACCCGCCACCACCGTTGCGTTCCTCATCACCCTGTGTGCATCCCTGCATGTGAACACCCCTCACTGCCAGCTGCATCCCCCATCATCCTCACGTATGCACCCGGCGTGTACTCCCATCACCCCAAATGGCACACCCTGTAGCCCCAGTATACACCCCAATGTGTACTCAGCACCCAAGCCACGCCCTTGTCACCCCTAACATCATCCCCTGTTTACCCCTGTGTGTGTCCTAGCATGTGTACACCCATCACCCCTAACTGCATCCCCCATGCCCCCATGTACATGTCCCGTGTGTACCCCCTATCACTGCCAATTGCATCCTCTGTAACCCCCATATGAACCCCCTCGTTTTGCCTGTGCCCCCTTGCATGTACCACTATTGCCAACAACTGTATTCACCCTAGTCCCTGTGTGCACCCCTATGCATACTCAGCACCCTGATGTGTACCCCATACCCCCCAACTGTATCCCCCATCCCCCCGTGTGTACTGCTGTCACCCCCAGTTTCATCCCCCTGTCACCCCATGAGCGTTCCCCCCATGGGTACCCATCACTGTGATTTTATCCCCCCAAGCTCCCAAGTTCACCCCCCATCACACCCATGTATGTCCTTGCTTGCGTGCCTTGACAGCCCAATTGCATGCCCCTATCATCCCTGCACGCACCCCTCAGGTATACCCCTGTCACCCCCAATTACATCCCCCATAACCACCCTGTGCACCCCCATGAGTACTCCTATTTCCCAATTCTATCCCTAATAGCCCCTGTGTGCATCCTCCCGGTCACCTCATGTGCCTCCCTCCCATGTAGATCCCTGTCACCCCTAATTACATCCCCTTTAATTGCCCTAGGCACCCGTTGTCACCCCATATGCAGCCCTGACACCCCAGTTTTATCCCCCATAGCCCCCGTGTGCAACCTCCCCATCACTTCATGTGCTTCCCTCCCATGTATATCCCTGTCACCCCTAATTACATCCCCCATAACTGCCCTGTGTGCCCCCCATGACCCCTACATGCAGCCCCAGTTACCCCCATGCACACCCCACTGCATACCTCTGTCACCCTGATTGCATTCCCCATTACCCCAGTGTGCATCTCCCAGTCTCCCTACATGTGTCCCCTCCACGTGTTCCCCTATCATCCCCAATTTCATCCCCCATCACCCCACTGTGCCCCTGCTGTGGTGTCCCCATCCCTGGTGTCCTGGGTGCTGAGACCCACTGTGCCCCTGTCCCCAGCGATGGGTGGCAGCGGCCGGTGGGCAGGACGGGGAGGTGGGCAAGGCACAGCGGGCAGCGTTGGCCGGTGAGGAGGTGAGTGGGCAGCCGACCATCTTCAGCAAGATCATCGCCCGCAGTGTGCCTGCCACCATCCTCTATGAAGACGAGAAGGTAGCGTGTCCCTACAGGGTGTGTGTCCCCGTGGGGAGTCGGGGGGCAGCACCCATGGGTGCAGGGCTCACCTTATTCCCACCATGCTCTGGCAGTGCCTGGTTTTCCGTGATGTGGCCCCACAAGCCCCCGTCCACTTCTTGGTGATCCCCAAGCGCCCCATACCCCGGATCAGCTGTGTGGGTCCCGAGGACACTGAGGTGAGTCCGGGGGTGGTCCCTAGAACATGGGCTGGGGGACACAGGTGGTGCTGAACCTCCTGATGAACCTCCTGCAGGTCTTGGGGCACTTGCTGGTGGTGGCGGCACGCACGGCGCATGCGGAGGGCCTGGGCAATGGCTACCGTCTGGGTGAGTTCGTGACCCTGCACAGTGCCGCAGGGCAGGAACCTTGCCCATGGTCCCAGGGGAATGGGGCTGCGAGGGATACCTGGTGTAGGGGTAGCCTGACCCCCCTGCCCCTCTCTCGGCAGTGATCAACGATGGGAAGCACGGTGCCCAGTCCGTCTACCACCTGCACGTCCACGTGCTGGGAGGGCGGCAGCTGGGCTGGCCCCCTGGCTGAGCCCCTTCTGCCCACCACCGTCCAATAAAGCATATCCTTGGCAGTGGCTTCAGTGGCTTCATGTCTGTGTGGCCCTCCCAGGGCTCAGGGAGAGCAGCAGTAGCTTCTGTTGTCCCACAAGCAGGACTAGGGGTGGGGACACAGGTGGGACTTGGTGCCCTGCTACTTAGAGAAGAGGCTCTACATGTTCCAACCTGCCCATGATGGAGATCATAGAATCATAGAATAACCAGGTTGGAAGAGACCCACCGGATCATGAGCACACACTCTCCTGAGAGGAAAACTGGTTGGATGGCCAGGCCCAGAGACTGGTGGGAAATGGAGTTAACTCCAGCTGGAGGCCAGTTTCACGTGGGGTTGCCCAGGTGTCAGTGCTGGGTCCAGCCCTGTTCAATGTCTTCATAAATGACCCTTAGCAAGTTTGTGGATGACACTAAGCTGGGTGGAAGTGTGGATCTGCTGGAGAGTAGGGAGGCTCCAAAGGAATCAGAAGAGGCTGGACCACTGATCTGAGACCAATGTGTGAGGTTTAACAAGGCCAAATGGTGGGTCCTGCACTTGGGGCACAACAACCCTATGCAGAGCTACAGACTGGGACAAGTCTGGCTGGAAAGCTGCCTGGAGGAGAAGGACCTGGGGGTGTTGGTTGACAGGGACTGAACATGAGCCAGCAGTGGCCCAGGTGGCCAAGAAGGCCAACGGCATTCTGGCTTGTATCAGAAATGGTGTGACCAGCAGGTCCAGGGAGGTTATTCTCCCTCTGTGCTCGGCACTGGTGAGACCACTCCTTGAATACTGTGTGCAGTTCTGGACCCCTTACCACAAGAAGGATGTTGAGGCTCTGGAGCAAGTCCAGAGAAGAGCAATGAAGCTGGTGAAGGGGTTGGAGAACAGGCTTTATAAGGAGCAGCTGAGAGAGCTGGGTTTGTTTAGCTTGGAGAAGAGGAGGCTGAGAGGAGACCTCATTGCTCTCTACAACTACCTGAAAGGAAGTTGTAGAGAGTAGGGAGCTGGCCTCTTCTCTCAAGTGACAGGACAAGAGGGAATGGCCTCAAGCTCCACCAGGGGAGGTTCGGGCTTACCATTAGTAAATCCTTTTTCACAGAAAGGGTCATTGGGCACTGGAAGAGGCTGCCCAGGGAGGTGGTTGAGTCACCTTCCCTGCAGGTGTTTAAGGAATGGATGGATGAGGCGCTGAGGGACATGGTTTAGTGTTTGATAGGAATGGTTTGGCTCAATGATCTGGTGGGTCCTTTCCAACCTGGTGATTCTATGATTCTGTGGTGAGGCACTGGCACAGGTTGCCCAGAGAAGTCATAGCTGCGCCATCTCTGGAGGTGTTATGACCCTGCCCATGGCAAGGTGTTGGAACAAAATTATCTTTAAGGTTTCTTTCAACCCAAACCATTCTATGATTCTGTGATCTGGAGCCCTCTACTTGGAGCAAGAAGTTTTTGCTGAAAAGACCCGTCCTGGTGCCTGGCAGATTACACTGCATCTCAGACCCCATTTGCATGCACCGCTGTGTAAAACGGTACTGCACCCCTCAAACCTTCTGTGCATACACCATGGTGGCGCTAAACACCACAGACACCCCCCTCCCCAGCGTGTGCTGCATGGTGCAGAATGTCTTGCTGTGATGGTTTCGGTGAAAACCCTCCCAAAACCCCCACAGCGTCCGCAGCCCCCCTTCCTTCCACCCCCACNCCATTAATCAATGCCCAGCACTCTGCGCCTCTCTCCCCGCAAGGCTTCACTGGGCCTGACTCACAGATGAGCAGCCGACAGACCCACCACACGCTCCCAGGGCCCCGGAAGAGAGAGAGAGAGAGAGAGGAGTGTCTGACTCCCTGATTTATACTTCAGATTTTACGTAGAAAATTGCATGGAATACTGGGAAATGTAGTTCTTCCTCAGCCACAACCTGGCTATTCAGGAGGGTCCAAAATCAAACCCATCACACTTGCACTCAGCAGACTCCTCCTGCACACATCACTGTGCAAAATGCATTAGATTGCAGATCCCCAGGCCCCTGGTGCATGCACCACTTGTAAAACAGTACTGCATGCCCCAGAGCCCCTATGCATGTACTACTGTGCAAAATGCATTGCACTGCACACCCCAGACCATTGCTGTGTCCACTGCTGTACGAGATGCATTGGATTGCTGATCTGGGACCCGTCATTCACGTGCCACAGGTGTGAAACCATTAGATTGCACCCTCCCCCAGGCTTCCTGTGCAGGTGCCACTGTGTAAAACAAATCTGCACACTTCAGATGTCCTGTTCATACGTACAGTGCCATTGCACATCCCAGACCCCCCCGCCTATGCAGTGTGCTGCAAAACATCGTGTTGCACTCAGAAGGGCCCACAAAACACATTGGCTTGCACACCCAAGGCCCCTTGTGCATCCACCACAGTGCAATACACATTGCACTCTGCACTCCAGACCGCCTGGTTGTCCATCGCTCTGGAAAAAATTTGTGCTGCACACTGTAGATCTCTTATGCACTGCCCCCTCCCTGTGCAAAAAGCTTTGGATTGTGCACCCCAGATACCCTGTGCATACATTGTTGTGCAGAACGTGTTACACTACACATCCCAGACACCCTGTCCGTTCACCAATGTGCAAAACACATTGCACTGCACATCCCAGACCACCTGGGTGTGCACCACTGCAGAAAACACTTGCATTGTACACCCCAGCGCTCTTGTACATGAACTACTGTGCAAAACTCTTTGGTTTTGCACAGCAGCTCACTCGCCGCTGGCTACCACTGCACACTGGTATGCAGATGGATGCCACGGCTATATTTAGTGGTGGGGACCAGTGCTGGAGCAGTGTGAGTCCCACCTGGCACCGCTGGCATGGCCGCTTGGGCCCGTGCCAGCCACGCAGGGGACCGCAGTCTGACAGGGAGAATGCCTGCTCTGTTCAGCCTCCAGCTCTGTGGCGCTGGCAGCGGGGCCCCTGGAAGCAGCAAGGGGCTGTGGCAGAGCCCAGTTGCTCACCACTCCTGATGCACTCAGTATGGCGTGGGGAATGTTTTCAGCATGGACATGACCCTTAAAAATATTTGTGGGGTGCAAATGAACCTTAAAAAGTATGGAATTTGCCGTGTCCTGCCTCTGAGACCTGCTCAAGCCACTCTTGGATGTGGGAAGGCCTGCCTTGCAGCTGGGACACCAAACTGGGGCTAAGGATCCCAAATGGGGGTGTCTGGGATGTGGGAACCCCAACCAGGAGCAGGGGATCCCTGGAGCATCATTCCTCAGGGCTCACACAGAGCAGCCCCCCCAGGAGACCGTGTCCAGCGGAGTTCTGCACGCGAGGTCAGGGGCTGGATGTTCACAAGGGCAGTTTCCCCTGAGCAGGATTTATTTTGTCAGTACCCTTGCAGCATGGCGGTCACAGCCCCATTGGGGCTCGGGGGCCAGGAGCAAGAGGAGAAGAGAGGGCTGTTTTTATTGCTTAACCTAGACTATCCCAAATGATGCAAGTTCCCAAAAGAGCTGAGCAGGGGAGGGGTTGGTGGGGGATGTGTCAGCTGGTGAAAGGCAGCCAGATGTGCTCCAGCAGCTCCAGGGCTGCCGTCCCACGGCAATGCCCCAGATGCCACCTCAGAGTGGTTTGCCCACCGGGTTGGCGTCACCGGGGTCCCCATCCCACTCCTATGCCAGTGGTGTTGGTGTGCCCCAGTCACCCGTGCTGGCCAGACAGGCTTTTGAGGACAAGCCTATGCATGTCTGGTGGGGAACCAGGGGATGCTGCTGGGAAGTGGAGCTGGATGCTGGATGTTCCTGGGGTGAACACGCTGCGCTACAGGAGCACCTCAGAAGCCAGCCCTGGGCTGTGGGCTGAGTGCAGGGGCACGATCAGCAGCATGCAGGCCAGCACCCCCACACCCACACAGCAGCAGGGCTGGTGTGGTCCCACCATAGGGGGGCCCCCTTTGCTGAGCCTGGCCTCCATGGCATATCTCTCCTTCCCTGCAGCTGCATGCCAGATGGGCTCCGAGGAACCCTGGCTTGGCGTAGGGCCGAGCACCCGCGGGGAGGAACCGTCCCCACTGGGGGCCCCGGCCGGCTGAGGCCAGAGGAGTCAGGCACATCCCCAGCCAGGAAAAACAAGAGGCTCCGGCGCTGAGCGCGCGGCGGCCCCAGCAGCGCACACCGCAGAGGGATGGAATAACAGCCCTCGTGCCGGAGCCTGCCGTGTGCTATCAAAGGACCCTTCTTCTCCCTGGCCTCCCTGGGGATGAGGAAGGACTGGGGAGGGCTGGTGGCCAGCGGAGCTGCTCCACCCCAACCGTGGGTCCCTGGGGCAGACCCAGATGGCGGGGATGAGGTCACTTGTGCCAGGCCCTGGGGACAGCGGTGTGTTCCCCAGGCAGCCAGGACAGAGAACGTCCCTCCTGGCCAGGTCCTGGGGCCCTGCCTGGCCCCTGCTGGTGGCGCTCCAGAGCGTCTGGGGCTGGGGGACGTGGATCCTGGAGGGGAGACACCCTGGACTTGGGGATGAGCCATTTGCAACTCCACTCCTTCCTGCTCTGGCCCTGCCCCCTTTGCATGGACCGTCCCCATCACCCCACCCATTTGCCACTGGACCGCCCACCGATCACCATATTTGGCGTTGGACCCGCCCCAAACAACAGCCGGTTGCGTTGGCCACGCCCCCGCCGCGATCCTAACTAGCTCCCACCGCCCCAGTCCCCGTCTGCCCCTGCCCTGAGGCCCCGCCCCCAGGCCCTCTCTCCGCCAATGGGAGGCGCGCACTCCCACAGCTCCGCCAATGAGCTTGCGGCTGAGGGCGGGAAGGGGCGGAGCCGCCTGTGTTTACCGTCTCCATGGAGACTGAGCAGTTGTTTTTTTTTTTCCCCCCTCCCCACCCACACACCGAGAGCGGAGCGGCTGCGGGGTCTGAGGCTCGCGGGGGTCATTGAGGGTTATGGGAGCTTGGGGTGACCCCGGAGTGACATGTGGGGAGCAGGGGGCTGGGTGGGTTGGGGACAGGGCCTGGGGAATGTTAGAGGGACGGGAGAGTAGGGGTGAGCTGGAAAATGGGGTAGGGGGCAGAGCCCAGACAGGGGGTGTTGGGGTTGCAAAGCCTAGACAGGAACGTCTACGGGGAGCCGAGCTCAGACAGGGGGTGCGGGGGGTGCAGAGCCCAGACAGAAGTACTTGGGGGTGCCTCAGGTGCTGTAAGAGCCCTCGGTTCATTCAGACACAGGGTTGGTGCTGTTGGGGTGCCCCATGCATTGGATATGCCCCTCCTGCCATCCTCCCTGCACAGACTGCAGGACAGGCCGCTGTGTTTGCAGGGGCTCCCCAACTACCCTTGCACACCTCAAAACAAGTGACAATGGCCACTGCCGTAGTAGGGACAGACAGAATAGCTCATACAGTGGGTGCTCGGGGCGCAGAACCCAGACAGGAGGTTCTGCGGGGTGCAGGGCCCAGACAAGGGTGCTGGGGGAGTGCAGAGCCCACACAGGGCATACTGGGAGGTGCAGAGCCCAGAGATGGGGGCTCGGCTTGCAGAGCCCACATAGGGGATGCTGGGGGGTGCAAAGGCCAGACAGGGGGTGCAAAGCACCAAGAAGTGGCACTGGGTGCATAGCCTGGGATGGGGACACCGGGCGCCAGTGGTGGGGGAATGTTGCTTTGGAGGGGGGAAAGGGGATTAGATGGGAGTTATTCAGGGCAAGAACTCTGGGAGAGCAGACCCAGAGGGAGGCACTCCTGCCACCCTCTCTCCCAAAGGTACAGGAGCCCCTTGTCACCCACTCCGGGGTGGGATGACACAGCAGGGGACTCTGGGTCCCCAGCCTCAGGGCCCTGCCCACGCTGGAGGCAGCTTGGGAAGCGGTGGGCAAGGGAGGGATTGAAGGATCCGCCAGTATCCACAGCAGTGTTCTCATGCCTGAGGTGCTCAAGCAAAAACTCTTTTGCCACAGAGAGCCATTGACAAGGCATCCCAGGAGATGCTGGAGTCAGATGTGGCTGAGCTGCCCCCCGAGGCCATACAAGCCATCCTGCCACTCGATGAAGCTGGGAAGAAGCCCTCTGGAGTCAAGCAGCCACCCTGCACTGGAACAGCGGTCACCTGCCACAGTGATGTGCCTCCCACTGAGGATCTGGTGGTGCCTGCCTCCCCAAAAACTCCAGTAGAGACACCCAGCCAGCCGCTGCGCCGGGGGAGGTGCTTGATCCACAACTGGCAGGAGGAAGTAATTACCGGCTGGGGGCCAAAAGGGGAGATGCTCCTCCAAACCCACCCCATTGTGTCCCACACGCTCCTCGACAGCCCCTTCTCTTTAAATAGCTGCCCTTGGCCAAGCTGAAGCTCCCTGGATGACCTTGAGCCCAGTGGGATGGAAAAGCGATGAAATTCAATAGTGCAAAAGGCATGGGGAGGCACGTGGGGAGTGACAGTGAGGCTTTGGTAGGAAAGCCAGGAGCTTGCTGCTGGGAGAGCAGGAGCTGTGTTGCAGCCCATCGCTGCAACATAGCATGGGTTAAAGATCATCTTGTTCCAACTCCCTGCCATGGGCAGGAACACCTTCCACTGGATCAGGTTGCTCAAAGACCCATACCACCTGGCCACAGCTTCTCTGGGCAACCTCTGCCAGTGCCTCACCACACTCATAGTGAGGAATTTCTTCCTTGTATCGAGCCTAAACATACACTCATTACCCCTTGTCCTATCACTCCATACCTTACAAAATGTCCATCTCCAGTTTTCTTACAAGCCCCCTTCAGGTACTGGAAGGCCGCTATAAGGTCTCCCCAGAGCCTTCTCTTCTCCAGACTGAACAGCTGAACAACGCTCTCAGGTTGGTGCTCCAGCCCTCTGATCATCTTCACAGCCTAATCTGGACCCACTGGTCCATATTGGCTCCCCAAAACTGGACAAAATACTCCAGGTGGAGTCTCATAAGATCAGAGTAGAGAGGGAGAATCACTTCCTTTTGACCTGCAGGTCACACTTCTTCTGAGGCAGCCCAAGGTGCACTTGGCTTGCTGGGCTGCAAGCACACATTGCTGGGTCATGTTTTACTTTTCATCAACTAGCACCCCAAGTTCTTCTCTGTGTGGCTGCTCTCAATCCATTCTCCATAAGCCTATTATTTGTGCTTAGGACCTTGCACTTGGCCTTGTTGAATTTCATGATGTTTGCACAGGCTGACCTCTCCAGCCTGTCCAGGTCCCTCTGAAGGACATCCTTTCCCGTGCCATACAGTCTACTGTCATTAGCAAACTTGCAAGGGTGCAACTCAATCCCACTGTCTACATCACCAGTAAAGACACTGAACAGCACCATTCCCAATACAGACCTCTGAAGAACACCACTCATGGTCCAAGCCACGTTACAGCCTGCAGACACCAAGGTTTGTTCAAGTGCTGTAAGGGTGCTTGCCCAGACTGGGCACCCAGCAGGTTGGGGTGGCCATATGAGGCCAGCTGACTCCCATCCCAAGCCACCAGTGCCCCTGCTCCAGCTTTCCCAGGGAGCTGGCTAGAAGGACTGTCCTCCCTTTTTGCAGCTTGTGCCTCAGGGGCTGCCCCAGGACTTGTGCCAGACACTTGTCTGCATGGCACAGCTTTACATATGGGGCAAAGCCCAACCTGTGAAAGGGTGCCTTGTGCTCATCTCCTAACTGTGCCCAGAGCCTGATGGAACTACCAAAAGCCTGGAAGCTGGGAGAAGGCATGAAACACTGCAGGGTGGGTTTCCGCCTCCATCCTGCAGCCCCCATTGTTTGTCCCCAGAGAGCCACGAATGACCTGGACTATGTGCCGGGGCACCAGCTGGGCTACAAGAGCTACACCTGGCAGCACGGCCACCACAGGCTGCTGACCCATGAGTTCCCGTCCTCGTCCCCAATCAGCACCACCATGGATGCCTACCGCCCTCTGCAAATGGATGTGCTGCCAGGGCAAGGTGAGGCTGAGCTCCCTCTTGAGCTATGTGCCCTCCAAAAAGGCAGTGAGTGGAGCTGATGGCACCTTCCCTCCACAGGGCAGCAGGAGTCCATGCTGGAGTCTATGCTCTCTCAGAAATGCAGGCAAGCCCGTGAACTCTGCATGCCACCCACCCCTGGAGCCACGCCCTGCTGGGGGTGCATGCCTGTGAAGGGGAGAAACACAGAGCTGATGGGTGCAGGGTCTTTTCTGCCCGCAGGAAGGAAATACTGGAGGCGAAGTCTCCCAAACCGATGCCCATGGAGTCAGTCTCCACAACGCACCAGGACTACTGCACCAGGGACCAACAGCTCACACCACTCTCCACCATCCAGGTAGAGGCATGGAACAGACCCCTGCATCTTGCAGCAGCCCCCAAGAAGCTTGTAAAACTCCTGTGTTCGCCTCTCCGGGCATTCTGTTTCCCCTGTTGACTGTCACACTGCTTCCACCCACAGCGCCACATCTACTACAATGAGCAGCCCAGCAGCTTCTGGATGGACCAAGCACGCAGCCTGCCTGTGAGTTCCCCAGCACCCTGCCCTGACAGCACCGTGGGGACCTGGCTCCTGTCAGGGACGTCTCCATTTCCCTCTCCTCCAGGATGTCACCAGCATTCGTCGCGGGAAAAGTCCCGCCCGGAGGAATGCAGCCTTCTCCACTCCCATCACCGAGTACCTGGGGCTGTCCCCGCCCTCTGCCCCTACGAGCAGCCAGTTCCAGCCTCACAAGCAATAAAAAGCAGGTGGCACAGCGGTCCTCAGTGTCGTTGCTGCCTCAGGGTTGTCCTCGGGACATTCAGAGGGGGAGCACTGTGTCCCTGGCATCCCAATTCCCATGGGGATATGCAGCACAGGCCATGCAGCACAGCCCCTCTGCCAGCCACAGCTGCCCCAAAACACCCTATGGCCCCTCAAGCCTCCCTCCTTCATCGGGATCCTCCTTCCACTGGGATGCACACTCGCCCAGCACCCACAGTGGGTGACATGCAGCCCCCATCCCAGCCCTCTGGCACAGGCGGGTTCCAGTAAGAGGCAGTGGCAGCACAGCCAGAGCATGAGCTCAGAGGAACGCACTGCGGCCCTCGCGCCAAAGCAAACCTCGCTGTGGCAGCCCTGCCTTCCCAGCACCGCCTTGAGCCCTCGCCAGCCACTGCTGCAGCTGTCCTGCACCGGCTCCCTGTGCCTGGACCTCCATCCTGCACTACAGCCTCACCCCTGGCGTAGGATGCTCTCTGAGGTGCTCCAGGCAGCTGTCCGCAGCCCAGGCTGAGCCTGGTGAAGCCCCAATCCACTTGACGCCCCAGGGCAGAGGGAAGCACAGGTCAGGGGACGGAGGAATTTGGGGAAGTTTGTATTTCAACAAAATAGTTTGCAGCGACTCCTATATTTACACCTGGGGGAGGGGGGGTATTTACATGACCCGGTGGGGATATATACAGGGAGGAAGAGACTGAGGAGGAGGAAGGAAGAGATAAGGCATTGAAGCCTGCTCTGGCCAAGGAGTCAACACTGGCAGGATCCCCTATTTCCACCCACTGCCCCAAGAATGGGGTGACATGGGCACAACTTCTGCCAGGGGCCAGGTACTTAACAGGGATGGCAAAGTGCCCCACGGGACAGCCAGGCCCCGGGAGTGGCTCAGAGCCAGCTGAGCCATGGGGGAGAGAGTGGAGGTGAGGGGATACAGGGCAGGATCCAGCCCCCAGGCTGAATCGGGGCCAGTTCCCCTACTCCAGCAGATGTTGTGGGGGGTGGTGGGCTTTGCTGGTGCCAGTGGAGAGGGGGCTGGTGGTACCATGGCCACTGCTTCCCGGTTCTGTGCCCAAGGCCTGCTGAAGCAGGAGGGCTGTGGTGCTGTTGGTGGGGCTGTGGTGACAGGGGGTTTGGCGGTGCATCCCGGAGGCCAGGCACTGGGAAGTGTGGTGGCCCCATCAAGGCTGGGGGTTTCGCTGCTGCTGCCAGGTTCAGATGACTTTGGGGTCTTTCCTCTCACCCAGCAGCCAGTATGTCCGCATCTTCCCCTTGCCCTGGGGGGTCGGAGAGGGGGTAGTGAGACCCTCCCTGGACCCAGTGCTCTTCCATGGGTCAGCACCAAGGGGAGAAAAAGGGTCCCAGCCCCGACTCACCCACCAATCGCATGCCTCTAAGGCAGGAAGGGCTGTTACCCTGCCGTGGTCCCCAAACACTCACCTTCATCTCCACATCCCCACGCAGCTCCAGCTCAAAGCAGCCAAACTCATCCAGAACTTCCTTGGTGGTGGACGAGACATGGATCTTCAGGGCTGGATGGTACAGAGGGGCAAAAGTGACATGGCTGGGTCCAGAAGCAGGGCACTACCCGCAGCACAAGCCCCAGTTGCCAGCCCCCACTGCTCACCCTGGCCATTGGATTCCATGCGGGATGCAGTGTTCACCGTGTCGCCAAAAAGGCAGTACCGTGGCATCTTCAGACCCACGACTCCAGCACACACAGGACCTGCAGGCACAGAGATGTCTGGGGCTGTGGCAGGGTGTGTGGGTGAGCATTCCACACCTGCGGTGCTGGCCAGTACAGAGGCTCACCCGTGTGTATGCCAATGCGCAGGTGGAGCTGGTCATTGGGCCGATGCCGGATCCTGAAGGTTTTGACAGCCTCGAGCAGTGCCAGGGCCATGCGGACAATCTCGCGAGCATGCAACTTCCCATTGCGCACCGGCAACCCCGACACCACCATGTAGGCATCCCCGATGGTCTCCACCTACAGGGCCAGGGGGAGTGGGTACATCCTGGGCTCCTCACTGTCCACCTCACTCCAGGGGGCTGCGTTTGCTCACCCCACCCTCACCTTGTAGACATCGAAGTTGTCGATGATGGCATCAAAGCAAGTGTAGAGATCGTTCAGCAGTGTCACGACCTGGTGGGTGTGGGGCCAGGAGTGGACATGTACACACAGCCCCACAGATGGCACCAACAGGGTATGAGCCCCCTCGCCCCGCATCAGCCCCACAAAGAGGCTGCCCCCCAAGCCCTGCTCTCACCTGCATGGGGGTGCTCTCTGCTGAGAGGGCAGTGAAGCCCACAATGTCACTGAAGTAGATGGTGACGCTGTCAAAAGCCTCAGCCCGCACAGTCTCCCCACGCTTCAGTTGCTCTGCCACAGAGCTGGTGAGGACAGAAGAGATGGTGCTGGGCTCCAACCACAAGCCCCTCTTCCCCTTGCCCCCCTTGCCCTGCACCTGCACAGACAGCCAGCTAAGGGTCTCCATGCTTGCACAGCTGTGGGTACACAATGATCCCACTCCAACCCTCAGCCCCACATGGTCCCATCTGTCCCCCTCTCACTGGGGCAGAATCTGGTAGAGGAGGTTTTCTGCCTTGCGCTTCTCCTCCAGGTAGGCCTGTGTCCGCTCCTCCACCAGCTTCTCCAGATTGTTGGCATACTGCTCCATGCGTGACAGCAGGTTGTCCAGGATGCTGGTACTGCCCTCCCTGTGGGGGTGCAGACAACTTGCAACACAGAAAGAGACGATCCCCCTCAACCACTGCCCCCAAGGCTGTCCCCACTCCTGCCCAGGGCCGCCTTCCCCTCTTGCCAGCCACCCACTTGTTGAATCTACGGATGAAGATCTTGATCTGGCTGAAGTCGGGGCGTTCAGTCGGCTCCTGCGCCCAGCAACGCTCCATCAGCACCGCCAGCTCCTCACTGTGCACCCCGATGTCGATGGAGGGGCGGAAGAAGGGCTTCTGGCTGTTACGCACCTTCTGTACGATCTCTGCCATGAGGTGGCTAATGGTCAGCATCACACTTCCCGTCACACCTGTGGGACCACACCACACCTGCCCCCCACTCTCACCTTTGGGGCTCAGGTCCATGCCCTCGATGTAGAAAGGGCCATTGCGTAGTGCAACTTCCTGCACGATGATGCCAAAGCTGTAGACATCAGCTTTCTGCATACCCAGGGTGGGCAGGCGCCCCTTCTGCAGCAGTTCTGGGGCTGTCCACAGCTTCTCTGATGGGACACAGCCGTGGAGGAGTGAGGCAAGGCCACCTCATCTCCCCGGATCCCATGAGCGGGCACTCACTAGCATAGAGGGCATGCGTGTCCTCGCCGTCACAGGGTGTGCGGAAGCTGGCCAGCCCGTAGTCGGTGATCTTCAGCACGAAGCGGCTGTCCACCACGCAGTTGGATGACTTGAGGCTGCCGTGGTGGCCAATGATACTGTTGTGCAGGAAGGCCATCCCCTGGGACAGACATATAGAGTGAAGATGGCACCCCTCAGGCACCACCCCCAAATCCCTCCTTGCCCCTCGCCTGGGTACCTTGACAATGTCATTGATGAGGGAGTAGCGGAACATCCAGTCCAGGTTGATGCTTTCATTCTCCAGGACGTCCTGGGTCAGCACAATGAGTGGACCCCACCAAGCACCCCGGGGATGGTGACACAGCACCAGCCTTGCTGCACACCCAGCTGCAGGGAACTCCGTGGCACACACACCACCCCCCAGCCCCCCCGCCTCTGACACCTGCACAGGAAGATTTTCCCAGAGACTTCTGGAGCTGGGGTGCCCACCAGCACCTACAGCCCTGTCTGTGCTCAACACCCAGCCCAGCTGGGTCACCTGGAGGGCCTAAATGTCACCCATGGTGCCTGTCAGCTCCCTTACCTGCAGGCTGCCCCGCGGGCAGTACTCTGTAACGATGCAGATGTTGGGGGGGTCAATGCATGCCCCGATGAAGCGGGTCAGGTGGTTGAACTGGATATCCCGCATCTGGAGGTGGAAGTAGAACCCAAGTGGCACTGAGGTCAGGAGTCCATGCACTGCTACTCCCACCAGCCCCATCCTCTGCTACAACTACCTTCTGCACCCCCAAGCAGGGTGCCCATCCCAGCAAAGACCCCCCAAACTTACGTGTTTCAGCTCAAAAAGCACCTGCCGTGTCAGCTCAATGCGCTTCTTGTTTATGTGCTTGATGGCCACCACATTGCCCTGGGGGGCAAGGGAAGGGGAATAAGTCAGTGCTCGCTGGTTAGATTCGGGAAGGGGAGGAACGTGCTGGCATCCCGTAGAGTCCGGGTGCAGCACAGGGGGGAGGATACCCTCCCAGGGCTGGGGGATCTTGGAGACAGGGCTCAGCTCTCCAAGTGCTACACTGACCTTGAAGTGGCCGGTGTTGGCGAAGATCTGGTACTTGCCATGGGTGGTCATCAGTGAGCCATAGCTGGAGCCGCGCTACAGGGAAGGAGGGGATTAGGGATGGGGACCCCAGCATGGGGGCAGGGGTACCCATGGGTGAGCAGGAGATGGTGCAGGATGAGCTCTGAAGGGTCAAGACAAGCTCTGTATTCTGTGCAGGGAGGGTGAAGCCCATAGGGTGAGGTTTGCCGCACTGCAGGGGAGGTAAGGAGGTGCAAAGGATGGAAGTGTGGCTGTGAAGGGGATGGAGGGCCGCATACAGGCGAGATGAGGTGTGGTGCTCTGTAAGAGATTCAGGCTTGTGTAGAGGATGGATCAAGTGTGGGTCTGCAGGGGATGGATGATGTGTGGTTCTGAGGGGATTGAGGGCTATGTAAGGAGGGAAGTCTGTGTGGAGGATGGGTGTAATGGGCTGTGGTACTGTAGGGGAGAGGAACACAAAGGGATCCACAAAGCTGGAGGGTCATTCAGGGACAGAGGGCAGTGCAAGGGCAGGAGGAGAGTGGCAGCTCTCACCAGGGACAGAGTGAGCCGACTGCCAGCTGCCTTGTGGTACCGCTCAGGGCTTCCAAACTGTAGCTCATCCCAGCGGATCCTCCAGAGCATGCTGGCAAGTTCCTTCTCCAGCATGAGTTTCCTGGGGTGCACACTGGGGTCAGGTCCCCAAACAGGCTGAGGGGTACCCGGTGCCCAGGCAGAGGCTCCCCCAGCCCCAACTGACCTGAAGATGAGGAAGCTGGAGATGCCAAACATGACAAAGGTGAGGCCGGTGCCCAAAGCCACAATGGCCAGCATGGAGAGGGGGGCTGCAGGCAGGAGGAGATGTCAGCATGGTCAGGCTCTCATGCAACCACAGGGAAGGGTGCTGGGGACTGGGGGATGTGGGGACTCAGCCCACCCACTTTTATCACAGGAGGGGTCATCCACGTCAAAGACACAGGGTGGGTTGTCCAAGGGGGGAGCTCCTTTCACCCAGGGGATGGGTCGTCCCAGCCAATGGATCTGCTTCTCCACACCCGAGTAGTGTCCCACCACCTACAGCAGAGCAAGCTGAGGACTCCCCAGCATCCTGTCACCCCATCCTAGCTGCCAGTAGGATCCTAGTGCTGCCTCCCACCTCGTACTGCCCGCTCTCAAGGTCACCCATGGCCCACAGGTTGAAGTCAGTGTCCCGGTCATTATTGCTGTCCATGCTCACCAGCCCTGTGACCCCTGTGGGAGAAGAGATCCAGGTGGGATGGAGTCTGGGTCCCACCACCCCTGTGGTACCTGCAGCCCAGCTGCTCCCATCCTGCCATTACCCTGGAACTTGCGGTCCCGCATCTTCTCGATGATGTGGGTGGCATTTTTCTTGGAGCCGCCCTCCTGGAGGGTCTCGTTCAGCACTGTGGCGTAGAGCAGCATCCCATCATAGAAACACCCCGCCACCAGGTTCATCTGCCAAGAAGAACATCAGCACCCCCATGGCCGTATGCACAGAGGGACCCTGGCCCCAGGACCCCCAAACAGGGTCACACACCTATCCATGGTTCCATACACCCGAACAGGGGCCAAAATACATGCCACAGTGGCTGTTCCCACCAGGAAGGGCTCCTCAGCATCTTGGTGAGGTGCCACAGCTCCATCGAGATGGTCCTCATGGCCACATCACCCAAAGGGACTCACTCACCAGGGAATAGTTGAGCTGCACCCCAAATTTCTGCTTAGCTCGCAGGATGAGCTGGTTTTGGAACTGCTGGTACTCAGGGTTTTGGGGTTCGTAGTAGGTGATCACCAGCACCATCTGCAACCGAGCACAGTACCCTGGTTCACACACCAGAGCCGGGCTGTAGGGATCCCCATCCCCAGGCAAGCAGGTGCAGCTCACCTGGAAAGCCTCACGCAGACCTGAGTCCTGGCCAGGACTCTGCTGCCAGGGCTTGAAGGCATCATGGCCAGAGTCACTCCGCAGGCTCTCCCCAAAGACATCCAGGTAGAAGAATACATAATCGCCATTGGTAAGATTCTCCCGCTGAGCCAGTTGCATGATCTGCCGCAGCATCTCTGGTGGCCCACAGAGATACACCACTGCAGGGAGACAGGGGCGTCAGAGGGACGATGCCAAACCCACCTCATCCAGCTCAGGAGTAGAGTAGGATGCTTTATCTTGGGGTGACAGGGCACTGCAGGTCGAACGACATGCTCAGTGGTGGCTGAAAGCATGGAAGAGGCAGCGAAGGACCTGGGTGTTGGTTGACAGTGACTGAATATGAGCCAGCAGTGGCCCAGGTGGCCAAGAAGGCTAATGGCATCTTGGCTGGTATCAGAAACGGTGTGACCAGCAGGTCCAGGGAGGTTATTCTCCCTCTGTACTCGGTACTGGTGAGACCGCACCTTGAATCCTGTGTTCAGTTCTGGGCCCCTTACCACAAGGACATTGAGGCTCTGGAATGGGTCCAGAGAAGAGCAAGGAAGCTGGTGAAGGGGCTGGAGAACAGGCATTATGAGGAATGACTGAGAGAGCTGGGGTTGTTTAGCCTGGAGAAGAGGAGGCTGAGGGGAGACCTCACTGCTATCTACAACTACCTGAAGGGAGGTTGCGGAGAGGAGGGTGCTGGCTTCTTCTCCCAAGTGACAGAGGACAGGACAAGAGGGAAGGGCCTCAAGCTCCACCAGGGGAGGTTTGGGCTGACCATTAGGAAATCCTTTTTTCACAGAAAGGGTCATTGGGCACTGGAAGAGGCTGCCCAGGGAGGTGGTTGAGTCACCTTCCATGGAGGGGTTTAAGGGATGGATGGACGAGGTGCTGAGGGGCATGGTTTAGTGACTGATAGGAATGGTGGGGCTCAATGATCCAGTGGGTCTTTTCCAAGCTGGTGATTCTATGAGATGGGGCAGGGCTCAGCTCACCACCTTTGCATCCCACATGTCCCATGGCAGCAGAGCACACTCAGCCCCACTGCTGTCACAGGCCCTGACCCACTCCTGCCCCATCAGCTGCCTCGGTAAGCTAGAACCACTACAGGGGGAAAGGAGAACAGGGGAACTCTTGCTTCAAAATGTGAGGCAGACACCCCTCACACAGACCCAATGCACCCTGCTCCAGCAGAAGCCACCCAGAGGATGCCTCCCCCGGCATCAGCTCCCTGGCTGCTCCCTGCCAGCCCCAGCCAGGGAACCGAGGAGGCAGGAGAGGCATCAGGGCTATGTGCCGGAGGCCCCTTGGGAATCCAGGCTGGGGAATGGGACAAACCCATGTTTGGGTTCGAGGTCTGCCGGCCGTGCGGCAGGAATGTGCAGGTTCTGGGATTCCAGCACCTTCAGCAGCTGCCGATGCTAATTGGAAACAGCGCATCTCACTGGTGTGCCCCACGCGGCAAGGGGGTGCCCGGGCCCCGAACAGCCACTCCCAGTGCCCCTACCCGCTGCTGGTGGTTCAACCAGCCCTGGCAGGATGCCCATGCGGATACTGTGTGGGGACACCATGGGGCTGGCACAGGGCACCACGGGCTGTGGGGACAGGCACTCAAGAGTGTCCGAAACCCCCCCAAGCAGGGGCCCTCCTCATCCTTGCTTAGGATCCTGCCATTGCCTCCTCCCTCCCCCCGGAAAACCAGGGCCCCAGCTCCAGCCAGCCTGGCTGGGAACCCAGGATTGAGCAATAGAGGAGGCGGTGGCGGCAAAGGAATGTCACGCTCGGGCACTGGCCCCAGCGCTCAGCTCCCTCTGCATGGGGCCCGGTGCCCCAGCCTGATACGGCGTGCAGGGAGGGCTGAGGAGAGCAAGGAAGTCCCTGTGCGCCCTGGGATGGGATCCCTGCTCCCTGAGATGGGGTCCCTGCTGCTGGCAGGCACTGGGAGACACAAACATGAGGGGTGGCACAATGGACAGCTGCTCCTCGGCTCAGGGGAGAGAGAAATCACAGCAGCTTGGGTCGTGCAGGAGCAAAAGCCCATTTCAGGGTCAGAAATGTTTTCCCTTCGAGTGCTGTAGTACTTCAAATAAACACTTTCCTCTTTCCCATTTCACTAGTTGCACACCGAGAAATGTGCTAGACCCAAATTTCTTGGCCAGAATGGGACATTCAGCATCTCCCTGGCACAGGGCCTGAGGGTGTTCCTGTGGAGATGCAGTATGGGACCCTCCAAACTCCGTCACAGGCGCCAAGAAAAGGCAGCCTGCAGCACCACATGGGCTGGGGAACCACAGCAGCTGGTGGCAGACGGTGGGACACCCCGTGCTGCTGGGCTCCACAACGGCAGCAGTAAAAGCCTGCATGGTCAAAGGCCACCAAGCAAGGGGGGTGATGGCGCCTGGATGGCTCCCCAGGGACAGCTCGCATGAACCATGCAAACGGAAAGGGTCAGCACTCAGGGCTCTCTCTCCATGATGCTGGCAGCTGCCTCCAGCTGGCAGCCTCCTGCCCAGCCAGCAGCACCCCTGTCTACTCACACCCCCCAGGCAGTCGGCAAATGGCCAAAGGCAGCTTTAGCATCACTGACGACAAGAGGAACAGTGTCCTGCAAAACTGGTGCGCAGGCAACACTCAGGCATTCAAGGGGGTGCCCACAGTGCAGGAGGCACCGTCCACAGACCTGTGACAATGCCTGACCCCTGCATGCTGGAGCATAACCCTGAACTGAGGGCAAACCACAGTTTGGGATAGGAAATCCCAGTTTTGAGCAGCCCCACCAGCACAGAGTACTGTAATGCAGAGATCCTTGCTCGGCCAAGCAGCCGTCCCACACCCAGGGGGATTGCAGGGGTGAGGACCTTCCAGCAGCAGCACCCGGCCATCTCCCCAGGCAGGGGACCTGGACTTTGCAGACAGATGCTCTGGTAATTTCCTCAACCACAGCTCTAATTATATCAGTGCTTTTACAAGTGGCAGGAGAGACATGGGTCCCTGCACGTCGCCGAGGCACCAGTGAGAGGGGCAATGGGGAGCACAAGGCAGCCATACAACAGACAAGGAAATGCATCCCCTTGCCCCTGTGTCCATGCTTTATAGCTGTGAACATCAGACATCAGAAGCTTTGAGGGCACATGTTGGGACAAGCAACTGACTTCTGGAAAAGGTTTAACAACCTCCTGCCCACCACCTGGGAGAAGGACAGTGACACCAAGAGGGGTTCACGTGGGGCCATCACAGAGCACGGATGCACCTCAAATCCTGTGCTCAGTTCTGGGCCCCTCACCACAGGAAGGATGTTGAGGCTCTGGAGCGAGTCCAGAGAAGAGCAACAAAGCTGGTGAAGGAGCTGGAGAACAAGTCTTAGGAGGAGAGGCTGAGAGAGCTGGGGTTGTTTAGCCTGGAGAAGAAGAGGTTAAGGGGAGACCTTATTGCTCTTTACAACTAACTAGAAGGAAGTTGTAGAGACAAGGGAGCTGGCCTTTTCTCCCAGTTGACAGGGGACAGGACAAGAGAGAATGTCCTCAAGCTCCACCAGGGGAGGTTTAGGCTGGACATTAGGAAAAAAAATTTCACGGAAAGGGTCATTAGACACTGGAACAGGCTGCCCAGGGAGGTGGTTGATTCACCTTCCCTGGAGGGGTTTAAGGGACAGGTGGACGAGGCACTGAGGGTCATGGTTTAGTTATTAATAGGAATGGTTGGACTCGATGATCCAGAGGGTCCTTTCCAACCTAGTGATTCTATGATTCTAAAGCTCCTGCTTCTCTCTCCATGTCACATAGGGGTGGGCACCCCTGGGACAGCTGTGCTGTCCCCACTCCCTGCCCCTCAATCCCAGATTAGGAAAGCACCTACCACCAGCATCACCATCCTGAGCACCCGTCCCTGTAGCACCAAGCATTCAGGCCCACACTCTGCCCCATCTCTGGGCTGTGGCCAAAGGGGTCCAGACCCCCCTGCCTCCTGGCTCAGAGGTGCCCCAGGTCTCTGCCCACATCTGGTCTCCTTCCTCAGCCCCCAGCAGCCATGACCCCCTGCCCACATCAGGAGGGATCGATTCCCATCAGGGTGATTTACAGTACTAAGCCAGATATGTTGATGGGAAATGCTGATCTTAGCCTTTTCCCCTGCATGGTCTTCTGCTCCTGTCTCACATGAAGCTCCACACCCCATGGCCGGTGCCAGCCCACCAGGGAGCCTCTCTCCCAGCACCCTGGCCAGTCAAACAAGAAGGGCAACCACAAGTTGCTCCTGCAGCCCAGCATGGGATTCCCAGCCCCATGGACCCAGCCCCACCGGCCTGAGTCCCTGGCAACCCAGCCCACCACCCCGAAGCACACCAGCCTGGTCCCATGCAGCCTCAGCTGTGTCTCCTGCTGGCCCATCTGGCTCCACTTCTCCTGGCTCGATGTCCTTAATGACACAGCATCTCAGGATCCATTAAGAAGCACCACATAGTGGCTGGCTCCGGGATCAATACAGCCTGCTCATCAATAATGGAAGAAAATCAGGCTGCCCTTGCTCTCCAGCTGCCTCCATAAGCCCCTCCATTTCCTCTCGCTCCCAATATAGCTGTTCTCCTGGGACGCTCACAAGGCACCGTATTGATTTACCTCTCCATCAGCAGGGTGGGGCCATTACCAGCCCCGTCCCTGAGGCACCACTCGGGTAACCAAGATGCCAAGTCGGGGGGCTCTGCCCCAGCACACTACAACCCTCTTGGCACACTGGCACCAGGCTGCTCCAGGCACTTTACTACACAATGCCCACATCCACACTGTTACCAGCAGCCCCCAAGGATGTAGCTGGGTCCTGCTTGCACCCCAACACACCCTGATGCTGCTAATGCCAGAGGGTATGGTGGCCCCAGAGTCCCTCACATCACCTGGTCCACCAAGGTGAGGGTGCAGCCCAGCTCTCCACCAGCACAGGGAGACGAGGAGGAAAAACTCACAGCCCCTAACCCTGCCTTGGACCCTCCAGTGGCACTGGGGTGGCCTGGAGCTCCCACGTGCTGCCCTGTCCCCAGGCATTCACTTTCCCCTGCAGGTCTCGCTGCCCCCCAAGCCTCACAGCAGTGAAATATGCGCTCACTGAGCACTACATACCCCCTTTTTGCCCATGCCCCACATGGGTCCCAGTGCACCTCTTGCCGTGTCCCACATGGGTCCCACTGAGTCCTCGGCCCCCTCTCTGCACCCCGCATGAGTCCCATGGTGTCCTCAAGCCCTCAATGTTCTCCACAAAGGTGTCACTGTGTCTGTGGCCCCTTGCTGTGCCCCACACGAGTCCCACTATGTTCCTGGCACCCTATGCGGGTCCCACCTCACCCTTGTCCCCTCTCTGTGTCCCACCACATCCTTTGTCCCCTCTCTGTGCCCCACACCCATCCTGAACCCCTGGCTGCACCCCATGGAGAACTTCGTCTCCCCCCCGGCGTGCCCCCTCCGCTCCCCCTCACCCCAGGTGCTCATCCCTGCCCCTTGTAGGGTTCCCCCACGCCTTCCCCTCCCTCTCCATGTCTCTGTCACCACCCCCTCCCCACACTCTCGCTTCTCTCCTCCTGCCTCTCCCCCCTCCTCCACTGAGGACTGGATACCTCCCCCCTCCTGAGCCCCCTCCCCATGCTTTCTACCCCTTCCCCACACCTAAGCCCCCCTCCCGACACTTTCTACCCCACTCCCTATGCCTGTCACCATCACTCCCCCTCCCCACATCTAATCTCCTCCCCTTCAAGCTTTCTACCCCCCTCCACATGCCTGTCCCCTCTCCTGAGGCCTGCAACCCCCTCCTCATTCTTTCTAACCCCCTCTCCATGCCTGCCACCCCCTCCCCATGCTCCTTACCCCCTCCCCATGCATGCCCACTCCTCAACACTTTCTACTCCCTTCCTGATGCCTGCCACCCCTTCCTCATGTTCTCTACCCCCTCTCCTCCCTCTCTTCCCTTCCCCTCCCACTCCACCCCTCTTCCCCATGCTCTCTCCCCCTTCCCCATGCTCTCTCCCTCTCCCCACTCTTTCTGCCCCCTTCTCCTCCCTCTCTCCCCCTCCCTTTCTCCCCCCTTCCCCATGCTCTCTCCCACTCCCCACTCTATGCCCTCTCCACTCTCTACCCCTCTCCCTTCCCTCTCTACCCCACCCTTCCCTCTCTCCCCCTTCCCCTATCTCCACCTGCTCCCCTCCTTCTCTACCCATCTCCCCTCCCTCTCTCTTTTCCCCACCCTCCCTATCCTCCTCCCCACTCTCTACACACTCCCCACACTCTCTCCCCTTTCCCCTCCCTTGCCCCCCCTCCCCACGCTCTCTAACCCCCACCCCTTCCTTCCTCTCCCTCTCCCCTCTTTCTACCCTCTCCCCACTCTCTCTATCCCTCTCCTCTCCCTCTCCCCTTCCNCACTAACCCTCATCCCTCCCTCTCTCCCTCCCCATTCTTTCTACCCCTCTCCCCTCTCTCCTTACCCCTCCTCACTCTAACCTCCTCCCTGTGCTCTCTCCCCCTTCCCTTCCCTCTCCCCACACTCTCTACCCTCCTTCCCACCCTCTCTCCCCCTCCCCACACTCTCTAGCCCCCTCTCATCCCTCCCCC
>WAAB01000366.1:0-21240 GCA_013389865.1 Piaya cayana
TATGATTCTATGGTTCTAAGTGAAACTGAAACATTTAATCTGATCTGTGTGCTATAGTCATATGTTCAGAAATATCAGAGACATAATGTTTCTAAATTGAAAGAAATTTTCTATTAATTCATACTTACTAGGGAGTGGTATATTATCTTTTTAGTATCAAGTGGTCCATTTAAAATTTACTTTTATAAGTCTGTACAGAAAACCTTGCTTTTATCAGGTTTTATCAGGTTCTGATTTTATCAGAATTTGTCTTTTATTTCTGGAGTGTATAATTCTATGATCTGATTCAAAGCACCCTCAGATGTATCAAACCTAAATTCAAAAAGTCTTTATTTTAGTGAAAATCATATCCAATCAGCAATTAGAAATGCTACATGCTAGAAAACAGGAATCCTATTTTGTTTTCATCATTTAGTTCTTTCTGAAGCAGATGTCTAATGTTTGTCAAGACAGAATGGCACAAATGTGTAGTATTTGCCCCTTTTCAAGCTGAAGAAAGGACTGGTTCTTCATGCTAATATTCCAGTGAAATAAAGTAAGCAGAACTTTATATTAAAAAAGGATTCTCCATTTTTAATATCAAGTCAAGTGAAAGTCAAGAAAAGATTAACAATTAATATCACCCCTGAAAATCCTTTTCCTGAGGGATCCAAAGTCATGTTCTGAAAAAGAAGCACAGAATTCAAATTTCACATTGGGTTTCTTTGTTTTTCAGGAAACATATAATTTTATTCTTCTGTTATGTTATATAAACAAGACTCTATGTTCACTTCAGATGGAGTGAGGGTGATGGGTGTCTGAGCGTAGACACTCTCAGTTAGTCCAGTGTGGATGTAAGTGTTAAGTGTTCTGTGTTCAATTCTGGGCCCCTCACCACATGAAGGATGTTGAGGCTCTGAAGCGAGTCCAGAGAAGATCAACAAAGCTGGTGAAGGGACTGGAGAACAGGCCCTATGAGGAGTGGCTGAGAGAGGTGGGGTTGTTTAACCTGGAGAAGAGGAGGCTGAGAGGAGACCTCATTGCTCTCTACAACTACCTGAGGGGAGGTTGCAGAGAAGTGTGTGCTGGCCTCTTCTCTCAAGTGACAGGGGACAGGACAAGCTCTGCCAGGGGAGATTTAGGCTGACATTAGGAGGAAGTTTTTCACAGAAAGGGTCATTGGGCATTGGAACAGGCTGCCCAGGGAGGTGGTTGATTCACCTTCCCTGGAGACATTTAAGGCACAGGTGGATGAGGTGCCAAGACACATGGTTTAGTGTTTGATAGGAACAGTTGGACTCAATGATCCAGTGTGTCTCTTCCAACCTGGTTGTTCTATGATTCTAAGTGGGTGTACTTGTATGTTTTATGTTGTAGTTGTATGTGAGTCACAGTGATTCCACTGGTGTTTGCATGTAAGATGCTAGAACTCATGGGAACATGATGCCTTACATGTTACTGCAGTATTGGGGTGGATTGTGGCTCTACATGAAGGTGACAAAGGCCCCTCTCTTCTGTGTAGGGCCAAGCATTGGAGGTGCACACTCTGGCCATATGGGACTATGTGCAAGAACATGCTCCCCTAGATGTCACATGAGGTAGGCAAACTCCCTGGACTGGGTTACACAACAGCATGGACCAGCAGTGAGGAGAGAGAGAGATGCATTTCTCAGCTGTTAGAAACAGCTACAGCTTCTTCCCAGGCATGTGTGAGTGAAGAATCTGAGAGAAGCCACAGTGCTATACAAATAGCACCAACTCCCTGTACAGGGATCTAGGCAATCTTAGAATCATAGAATTATAGAATCACTATGGTTGGAAAAGACCATCAAGTCCAGCTGTCAGCCCAACACCACCATGCCTATTAAATTATGTCCAAAAGTGCCATATCTACACATTTTTTTTAACACCTCAAAGGCTAATGTTGAGGTGTGTGAGGATTAAATCCTCTTTGGCTTTATTAAATCCACACCTGCATCTCGTCTGCTCTTCTGGGTACTCTGGAAATGCTGGAAAATCCTGGGTGACTCTCAGCATTCATCAATATGCTGTCACTGTGAGGCTGGCAGCTTGCTAATAAAAGTGGGAGTGGGAAGCAGGGCTGGTCCTCTGTCCTAGCTGAGCCAGCTTATCCAAATTAAAATTACTACTCCAGACTAAGCGAGATGGTTTCAGGTGTCCACAAGTAGTCACATGCCAGTATAAGCTCACAAGTAACCCAGTAAAAGTGCACAAGCAAAACACAGTCAAGACACTCGCTCAGGCAACTATAAATTGCTGGTGTTAAGGGCTGAAAGGCTGCCTGTAGTGGTCTATGACAAGTGTGTTCAGAGAGTTGGTTCTCCACATGCCAACTAGGTAGGTCCTGCTGAAAATGAGGATCTTTGTGTGTCCAGAAATATGGATTTGTGCATCGGCTGGTAGAACAGCCTGTTCTTGGCCTGTTCTTGCTTCACAATGGTTGCATACTCTGAAACCATAGAAAATATATGCAGCTGCAGAGCTTTATCAATTTAGAGAACTTTGACGCTCTGGAGAGTGTCCAGAGAAGAGCAACGAAACTGGTGAAGGGGCTCGAGAACAGGCCTTATGAAGAGTGGCTGAGAGAGCTGNTCACACTGACCTAGGTCTGAAACAGTCCACCCTAAAACATTCTAGGCACTTAACATTCTTAAAAGCAGAGATATTGGTAAATGGCAGAAATAGGATAAGTGCTGGCAATATTGGATGATGTCATTACAGTACCACACATTGAAGGCAATGATCCACTGGGCAACACTGTCTGACAGAGTGTCCTGTAAGACTGCAGACATCAGCATCACCTAGCCAGAAGAAAGACATGTTGTGAGTATACTTAGGCTTTCCATATCCCTTGCTTAGACAACTGATAATAAGAAACGAGTTATCAGACACATTGAACACATTTTTTTCCTTAATCATTACCAAAGTAATCAAACACTCATCCCTTTCTGACATTTTTAAAGAGGACTTTAAGATTCAAAGGTGATAGGCATTTTGCCTTCAACAGACGTAGTTGTGCCTCATTTAGCTGACTGAGAGGAGGTTGTAGTGATGTGGGTCCTGGTATCTTCTCTCCAGCAATGAGAGGATGAGAGGAAATAGCCTTAAGTTGTGCCAGGGGAGGTTTAGGTTGATATTAGGAAAAGAATTCTTTACCAAAAGAGTGATGAAGTATTGGAACAGGCTGCTAAGGAAATAAGTGGAATCTCCATCCATGGAGGTGTTCAAAATATATGTAGATGTGGTGCTTTGGGACATGATTTAGCAGGCACGGTGATTTACAGCTGACAGTTGAACTGGATTATCTTAGAGGTCTTTTCCAACCTTAACGATTCTATGATTCTGTCATCTTTCAGGATGTCTCAATATACTCCTGGGATTTTGTTGTGTGACCAAAGTAATGTTTGTGTAGTCAGTACTAGGAAAAAGCAACGTGGTAACTTGCTAAAAATTTTAACATAGATTGAAAAATGCAGAGCTCTGATGGTAAAAGGTAGTATTATTTGTGAAATATTATTTCAATGATTTTTCAATTGATGGAGATTTTGCAGATTATTCTAGACATTAATATCTCCCTGGGTTTTGTTATCTAGATCTGTAATGGTTGCTTCATTATTTTTTTTCTTATTAATTGTTTGCCTTGGGGTAGTTATATTTAATCATTGATTTATTCACTATATGTCATTACACACCTCTCAGAAGGATGCAGTGAATTAATAGTTCACAATTTTTTTTTTATTATTTCAAAAGTAATGTATATTTGTTTGCTATTTTAATGTGTATGTTTGGTACAGGGCAATTTCAGCAGCATCTGAACATATTAGAATTAAAAGGAAAATGGTAAAGAAATGAGTCCTTAAAAGATCAGAAGAAACAACAGTTTAGCATTTAACTGATGTTTATTAAAGTTTCTTTCATACTAGATACCAAAATCAAGTAAAAATTTAATCAAAGTAATGTACACAGTACTGTACTGTAGACAGTGTGGAATCTACTCTTGCATAGCTCACGCATACGTGATGTTTTAATGTGATTTATTTGTATAGACTCTACATAGCCGAAGTATTACTTTTTATATTTTTGGGACTATACATCAGTGCTCTGACATGTCTAGATGAGGAATTGGCTCCCCAGTAGGTTCCTCCATGCTTCTTTTACCCAAATGAGTATCAGCAAGAACCCATCAGGATGACATCTCGGCAGAGATTCTCTGCATCTTCTAATGCCACCTGACGTGGCCTTGATATCAAAGGCACCTGCAGAGAGACAGCAGACATTCCAAAAGACTGATGATAGATCTGCAGCTTTCTAAAGCCCCAGCTGAAGGATAGAAGAGATATACCACATAGCAACTAAAATGGTACTAGACAGCTATGTTTAAGCAGCTTTTTTAGCTTATTGCTTCTCTAGTTAGGCAGACGCTTTATTCCTTTTCTTGAGAGAGCAGTGTTCTGCATCAGCCTCAAAATCCAACAATTCTTTACACAAGAAGTTAACCACCAAGAACATGATAATATACACTGTTCTCGTTTTGATTGTTAACAAGCATAGGCATTAATTTTCTTTCACACTCCCTACAGTAACATCTTCATTCAAGTAACATTTGGTAATACTGTTAATAAATGGAGCATCCAAGTACTTAACTCATTTCAGGCATGTGCTTCCACAACACATCACCATCAATTACCACTCACTTCACAGAATTCTAACTCCTTGACTTCTATATTTTCTCCAGCAGTATAAACCATAATGAAACTTTGGGTGTGCCTAAAAAGAAAATACACAGTATTAAACAGTCACGTTAGCGTGACCAGTAGGCATATGGAATGTTTTGACAAGAGTAAACTCCGAAAGTTTCCCTTTTCTTCTCAGAATTGCTCTACACATCCAAAACATCCTACATGGCAAAATCAGTATGTTCCTGTAGCATAATGAGGTATGTGTGTGTTATATTTGATCTGGTCAACACAGTTACAAGTAGCAGTGGAGATGGAGTAGTACAGGCCAGACAGCACTTTTATATAAGTCAGAATATATCCCATACAAAATTCTAGCAACATGCTATGAACCTTCTTGTACCTTTTTTGTTCCCAGCTTCTAGCCATCAGTGACCAAAGGATTAAGAGGGGGTTTATACCTGGTCACTGTTTTCAATGGCAATAAGCAAACACCTTCCTTAACCCTTTTCATAGTGCTGTCTCCTCAGTCTGCAACAGCATCATATTCCACTATTCTGTTGCATGAAAAAGCAATTCCTTCTCATTTTTTAATCTGTTTTATGATTGACAGGATACTTCCAATTCTTGCATTGTGAAATAATGTGAACATTTGCTTCTTGTTGACCTTTCCACACCATTCTTTGTCTTAAAGATTTTTCTTGTCCTGCTTTACATCGCCACTCTTCTAGGCCAAGCATTCTAACCTATTTAACTTCTCTGCCACACGTAGCACTCTGAAAGTCCCTGCCACCCTTCCTTCAACCTTTTTTTTTTTTTCAACTCTCGTTCTAGTCTACTACATTTTTTTCAAAGTAATATAAGCAAAACTCCATACAGGGGTAAGAGTAATTCAGCCCCAATTAAAAGGCTTTAGTTTGTTCCTGTTGTATACTTTTACCGGTCCAGGTCCAAGACAAAAATATGAATTATGTAAGATGCTCCAGCTACAGTACACATACAAAAAGGAAATTGAATGTCTCCCTGTTTATCTATAAATATAACTATTCCTCTATAAATATTAGTATTCCTCTATAAATATTAGTATTCCCATTAATTATGTAGTGATTGGCCCTTACTCAGCATAATGGTGTCATTTTCTAGCCAATTATATCACACATAAAACCACAGATCTGCAAAGGAAGACAAGTTCTGCTGCAACCAAGGTGCCAGACAAACCCAATACATTTAAAAACCTGAAAAAAAATTCAATAACAATCCATTTGTATTGCCCAAAGCGCAGCAAAAAGCAAGGTGAAACCAAGTGCCTCAGAAGAGAAAAGCGTATCCAAGCAACAGCATTAAGACTCCAAAGAAATAGGTCATGCGAAGAAAAGCACTAAATTTAGTAATCAAATGTATATTCAGCAGCAAAGATAAAGAAGGATTAGTGAAATAACGTCAACATCAAGACAACTGAAAGAAATTAAAAGATTCGTGATCAGAACATTTTCTGGAGTTGGGACACATTTGAGGCAAAAGCTTTGCACTTGGTTGCAACCGAAAAGAAATTCCGTGACAATTAATAGAGTGAAATGTGTATGAAACATAAAGTAACTAAAAGCAGAATTTGGCCCGGTATTTTATTTTTGATCAGCTCTATCCCAGAAGCTTGATGAGAGCACTGTTGATTTGGTCTCTGTGCACATGCAGGTGGAAGTCATGATGTATTATGAAGTTGGTACAAGAGTAAAATGGGAAAAATTTACTGACATAACAGGGTCGTGCATACACCCATTAGGATTTGCTTTTGATCCTCATTAATTCAATGGTAAAACTCCTCTACATCACACTTGATCATATGCTTGATTTAATGAAAAGGTGTGACCTGGTCTGCCGTTGGCATCCCATCTGGATCCAGTCAGTTTGGCTGAAGAACTTGTTCACCAAGGAGCTTACCTGGAGGTGTGAGTGTCATCTAGCTGTCTTGAGGCACAGATGTGGTAATGCTGAAAGAATAACTTTGTTCCTCCACCAGACAGGAAAAAAAAATACTCTTTTCCTCCCCAAAATAATTTTACTCCATTTCAGATTCAGTCTTGTCAAATCCTTCAATGGCATTTGTAGCAATAATCAAATTTCAGCCATTTCAGATACAGCAACTCTGCTGTTCACAGAGCCATTTCTTCCACTACTCAACTGCAAGTTTCCCCACCTTTGGACAAGCTCTGAACTCTGGGAGAACTCCTTGCCCAACACAGAGGCAGATCATGCAGCTGTGATAGATAGTAGCTGTGAGACAGTTGAATTAGGACCTCCAGGTAAGGAAAGGATTGCCTCCGTGAGCAGCAGGGTCACTCATCCTTTCCCCCAGCTTAGCTCAAGAATAGCAGGAGCTGTGTTCCATTGGTCCCTGCCTCTCACAGCCACCCTTCTGCATCATTTTGTTGCTGTGGGAAGCAGCAGTCCCAAAGCCAGCCCTCTCCCGAAGTCCTGTGGGAAACAGCAGTGTGAGAAACAGCCCTTTCCCCTCAGAAATGATAGCCTATTTTGATACAAAAAGGAAAAAGACACAAATGCAGCATACATACTGCCATACACCACATCACTATGCGCTTACATAAATACATATGTAATTTGCAATATAAAAATCATAGAATCACCAGGTTGGAAGACACCCACCGGATCATCGAGTCAAACCATTCCTATCAAACACTAAACCATGCCCCTCAGCACCTTGTCCACCTGTGCCTTAAACACCTCCAAGGAAGATGACTCAACCACCTCCCTGGGCAGCCTGTTCCAATCCCCAATGACCCTTTCTGTGAAAATTTTTTTCCTGATGTCAAGCCTGAACCTCCCCTGGAGGATCTTGAGACCATTCCCTCTTGTCCTGTCCCCTGTCACTTGGGAGAAGAGGCCAGCTCCCTCCTCTCCACAACCTCCTTTCAGGTAGTTGTAGAGAGCCATGAGGTCTCCCCTCAGCCTCCTCTTCTCCAGGCTAAACAACCCCAGCTCACTCAGCCATTCCTCATAAGCTCATTCTGTAGATCTGCTGTCTCTGGAAGCAGCCATTTATTTTGGCCTGTGGGCACTGCTGAGAATAATGAGCAGAACAGAATTACCTAATCGCGCTAAACTTGCCTTTATCAATACCTGACATGGTAAAAAATACTGGCTGAAATCTAAACAAGCATGACAAGGCTGCAGTAGGATCTAATGTGTGTCGTTTAAAGGGTAGCACTGGGATTTGAATGGAAATGCAAAGGCTGAGTATTGTTTGGAATGGCAGAATCTATCTGTGTGTCATCAGCACTCAGCAAGCAAACAGAAAGCAAGTCAAAGAGAGCAAGGGAAGCAACAGTTGTATGTCACCCAGGGAAAGTCAAAACAACAAACTAAAAGCAGACAATCTGCCTTGTTTTGTTCGTTTCTTTCTTCTTTCAGGGAAATAGGACTTGATGTACATTTATTGTAAATAAAAACAGTGCACCACAGACATTATTGGGTTCACTATTCCTGTGTTCTGTAATTTAAAATAAAAAGGCTGAATCTTGCCAGCAGTACAGGCTATAAAGTCGAGGGGGAAAAATATAAAAGGACTTTAAACCGATTTTAAACAGTTACTTACCTTGGCATTGCCTTACAAAAATGATCTTTATGTTAAAAAAGGCCAGACCCCAAGGAGAGAAGTATTTTTCACTCTACTGCTACTTACTACTACTATTTTCTGCCAGCTAGAATGAGTATAAAAAGAAAATATTTATTTTTGCCTTATTGAGCTCTAATGATTTATTATCAAAAGAGAGCAAAAGAAGAAAGAACAATTTCTGTGAAAAGAAGAAATAAAAATTAAGAAATTGTAACCAAACATGGTTACTGACTTTAAATAATTGGGGTTTTATATTCTCCTCACACATATAAAGCAAATCTTTCACTAGGAAAGGTAATAATTCTTTACTCATGTTGTATAAATAAATAACTAGGACTCTACATGGATGGAAAACTATCAGTTATTTTTATGAATCTGTTTGAAAACATTAAGAATTTATTCTTTTATTTCAAGTTTAGAGAAGTACATTAAAAAATCTTATTTTTAACTAAAATGAAGCCTGCAGTATGAGGTTATTTCTCAAGAGTAATGACTGGAAAATCTCAGGTTCAGACCTTACCAGATATGAAGTATAATGCCCAAAAGACACTTCCTGTATTTTCCCATAGCAGATGTTTGGAGATTATTGACGAGTAGTATATTACAACATATGTTTTAAGGTTCAAAAAAAGAGATACGTAGTTCTATGTAAAAAGAAAACTCGAAAAATTGTGCAAGCTTTATTTACAACAAACAGTGTTAGGATTACATGAAAGAAGTTGCACTATGTTTCAAAGGTAAATTAATAAATAGCACCAGGATTATGAGGAGGATTTTTGGGGATTGAAACTTTCAACTAGCATCAAGTGGAGTTGCATGGAATCCAGAACATGAGATGGGACAATGTGTGTATGGATAAGACAAGGTCCACTTTTTACCAAGGTCTGTAGTGATAGGACAAGTGGCATCAATTTCAAACTGAAAGAGGGTATAAATAAATTGGATACAAGGAGTAAAATTATTACTTTGAGAGTGGTGAGGCACTGGAACAGGTTACCCAGAGAAGTCATGGATGCTTCATCCCTGGAGGTGTTCAAGGCCAGACTGGATGCGGCTTTGAACAACCTAGTGGAAGGTGTCCCTGCCCATGGCAAGGGGATTGGAACTAGTTGATCTTTGAAGATGTCTTTCAACCCAAACAATTGTTAATTTTATGATCCTTGCCCACCTCTGTCCATTCTGCAGCCACAGCTGAAGGCAAAAACTTCTTTACTGTGAGAGTGACAGAGCACTGGAACAGGCTGCCCAGAGACATTGTAGAGTCTCCTTCTTTGAAGATATTCAAAACCTGCCTGGACGTATTCCTGTGCAATCTGTTCTAGGTAAACCTGCTTTAGTGGGAGGGTTGGACTAGATCATGTCCAGAGGTCCCTTCCCAGTCCTATCATCCTGTGATTCCATGTCATTCTGTGACATTAACAACAACAGAAACACAGGGCTGAGGTGTCCTCAAAAAGTAATATTCATAGCCTCCCTGCCCTCAGGCAGCTCCACTACACCTACTAAATTTCTACTTATGGAGGATAAGAGGTGTAGCCTGTTCTTAAAGACCCCAGTGACAGACCCTGACCATACCACTGGCAACCTTTTTTCCAGTACCTCTAGCCTTGAAGAACATTAGTCCTAATGTATAACCTAACCTGATTGCAATTTCTGCCCATGGTGGACAACAGGAAACAGGTTATTTCCATCTCATCAGTAGCTTCTTACAGATTTGTGGTCTGTTGTCATTCATATCTTATTCTTCCCTCTTTAAGCAACCTGAAAAAATTCAGCATTTTCTTTAGGTCCCTGGGCATTCTGGTTGCTCTCCAGGTGGTCCATATCCTTCTTCACATGCAACATCCAAAACCAGCTTTACAATGGCTAAGCAAAGCAGAAGTCCTTGCAAAGTCTTGTAAACCCTAATGCTCATCATATATCCCAGCAGTGCTCTTTTTTTTGCAATAACAGTCGTTGACTCACACCCAGTCTGTGACCACTCAAAGCCTGAGTTACTATTGTACAGAACTGCTACCTAACCAGTTTTCCCTAGCAGCTGATTAGTCCTGCCTAAGTCTAGAGTTGTTTTTGTTGACTAGCTTCCCAATTTTTTTTTTTAAATTTCTATAGGTTGTTTTTATTTCTGTTCCTGTCCTGCAGCATATTTACTCCTTTCCAGACCAACACATACATGAATTCAGTAAGCATTTTCCATCTTACAAGCATTCCTCAGTTCACCAGATTTTGGATCTGTGCAATCCAACTTGATACACATTTCCATTTTGAGAAAGAACCACCCTGTTACTCTGATTTTACAAGCTTTGCAAGCACCTAGCTGTAAATCAACTTAGAACAAACTTTATTCATTTGTTTATGGGAATCACAAGAAAAGTTACCTGAAAATCAAGACATACCACATCCATAGCTCCTCTTTATCCATAAGATTTGTGATCCTGTTGCAAAGGTAACCACATTTTTGAGATGTGATTTCTTGTTGACAGTTACTCATCCCTATTTTATTTTTCAGGGGTGTACCAATATAATTATTTGTTTCAGTGGTCTTCAAGAAATTGAACTTAATTGGTTTAATCTGCAATTTCATACTTCCTCCTTTTTTAACTTCCTACCCTCCACCATGCTTGTCACTCTACAGCCTCACTAACATCCGTAACTTCTCAAAAACATTGATTATTGATACTGAGATTCTGTTAGCAAGATCTTTAAATACGCTAGGACGAATTTAAAGAGAGATCTGAGATCAATAAGAAAATGCCTGACTTAAGTAACCTGCCCTTTCCTTAACTGATTTTACTGATGTTTTCTAGTGAAGTCTAGAAGATACTGCCTTCCTGACACTTTTACTTTTTCTCACTTTATAGTCAGAGAAATCTTTTTGCCTCACACAGTTAATGGGCTTCTAGAGTGATGTGTGGTTTTTCTTATTTTGCAAGCTAGTTGCATTTTGTTTCATGCTTGTGTTTTCAATTTTGTTCCTACATGCTTCTGTTATAGTTTTCCCCTCACCCCTAACAGTCTAACCTGCTTCCTTGTTCCCTTTAGGTTTGTTTCTTGAGTTTGAGTGATTTATCCAAGCTGGTTTCCTAGTTCAAGTTGCTTACTTTACTTCACAATGAATACTTGTGTCTGTGCTTTTAATGTTAGCGGCTCCTGTGAATTCACTCTTTTCCATTTCGCTCCCAAGGATGCCCCTACCTTCCTCTTCTATAACCTCACTGGAGGCTGCCTGCCTGAATTTCTTTGGGTTTGTGTTGATCCTACACTTTGTTCTGGTCCTGCAAATAACTAATTCACTCTGCTGTTTCTTGGACAGTCTCACCTAATGTTTACCCTCACCTTTATATCTAGTTCTTCTTGATTGTTATCAAAACTAGAATAGCCTTGTTGCTTTGTGTGGACTTCTCCAGAAAGCCTGGAATGCTCACCTGCTTGCATGTTCATGTAGATGTGCACATTATCAGCAGAGAAAAACAGAAGGCTGTGGCACAGGGACACTGCTTAGATTACACACCCTGTCCCATGCAGCTGAATGAATCCTTGGCTTGGGTTCTCACAGCTAACATGTATGACCAGACAGTCACAGTACACTTGAGGGAAAGACCCTTCCACTCACCTGAAATAAAAGGAGACCTTGTCTCCCCAGCCACTCCTGTGTCCAGGAGGGAATTTCCTGGTTAATCACATGGGAGTCGTGTACTGCAGAATACCTGAGAATGAGAAGATGGAAGTTCTGTCTAGCAACACAGCCTGCCACAGCCTCAGCTGTCGCTGATACTGATATATTAATAAAGATGTATGTAGGCATCCCTCTTTGCAGCTCACTTGCTTCTTGGAGCACTTAAACTTCTCCAGGCCTCCCTGCAGCTGACTCTTGCACGCAGTTACTCAACTTTCTACCACAACTGCTGCGGGCACAGTTTCAAAACAGTGCTATAGGGGCTCTGAATGCAACCCCTCCTCTGAGATGTTGTAAACAGCAACTCAGTCAGGACTGCCATTTACTTTGCTTACATGACATGACCCTGGTGAGCTAACCAGCAAAACTTTTCTTGCAGCTCTCCTCAACTGCACTTCTGTTCAAGTGCCAGGCTCAGAGAGACTCTCCTTTGCCCCAGTCATTCACTCCAGGACCATCATGGCCGCAATGTCATATGTTTCCCAGTTCACACAGCCTGTTCTCAGAGCAGGATCAGGTATGAGTCTTGGAAAGGGCACAAGAAAGCTTGCCCTTCTTGACAGCAAGAACGTGGAAGGCCAAGAGGCTGTTCCCCTATGCAGAGCTGGCCTCGGGCATGAGGACCATAGCAAAACGCTAGCCTTGCTTCAAGGAGGGACTCCAATGTCACCACATTTCTCACAGTTTCCAAGACTTTAGAGATCTGTAGAAGCAGCCTCCTAATGCTCACCAGAGGTAGGTACAAGTTGGCTGGAAGATGTTGGTGAAATTAATGTGAAGGAGGACCTCCAAGTAGTTGAATGTTTCCTTGTAAACCTATTCTGATCTTAAACTCTTTTCCCATACCCAGATGCATGTAGGAAACAGAATAACATGGAGCAATTACACTAGTAATATAACAAGTGCTATGCCATTGTTCTCAAACTGCCACTCCACTTTGCAGGGGAGCACTGTGACAGCCACTACAAAGCAGGACAACAGATAAAATAGTTGAACAAACTGCCTATGGGCCACAGTCCCTCACTAAACCGGTGGCATTGAAGAATGCCCAGTAATATGAATCTCCAGACTCTACCAAAGTCTGACATGGTTATGACTTTTCCTGTCTTCACTGACTTATCCAAAGCTGAAAAATCCAGCTGCCAGACTGCCATAATAGTGAAGTCCAGAACTAGGGAGCAGAGGCTCAGCTGATGTCAGGATTCCTCCTCCATCTCAGCAACATTAACAGTTCTTCCCAGAGAAAAAGAGACATACAGGACTCTGGGCAGACTTCTATATTTACAGATTCTGAGAGCTGTGTAAATTTGAAGTCCTCCAGCCCTATTTGGGCTTCTGCACAGAAGTAGTCACAGGAAGCACTGACACCTTCAGCTCCAGTCCCTGAGGCAGTTGACAGATGTTAGGCTTCTCCCCTGAAGAAGCATGGCAGATAAGCTAAGTCCTCCAGTGACAGCAAGGCACAGAGAGGAGCTCCCAGGGGCATCTTATGATGGTTTCAAAGTCCTCCTGGCATCAGGAACAGGTTCATTTGCAGGAAACAGTCAGTCTTATTCTGATTTTTCCTTTTCAACTTGGGCTACCTGGGATGCAAGGCTCCAATTTTCAACTGGAAGTTACGCCTGCACTAAAAGATGGAAAACATGTGGAGTAGACACTCAGAGGAGAAGATCTGTGGAAGTAAGAAATAAAAGGCATGTAGAGACTGGATGGTAGTAAACTACATCCTGAAACACCACAAGAATGCAACTAGTGAAAGCTCTTCATTTGTGAGCTGGGGTGTCATCTTGTAGTAAAAGAGGTATGCAGAGTCCTTAAAATCAAGTGGGATTTACACACTCCATGGAGACCTCAGTCAAGTGGAGAGGTAGAAGGCAATAAAAAGGCAGCTTGCTAAACTCTGTCAGGAAACCAAACTAAAATGGACTGAAGTATTACCCTCTTGAGAATCAGGGTTACCCTCAGAGTCAGAGAAAGGGTAAGTCTTTTTGAAACATTATATGGAAAATCAGATAACGTAAATTTAACAGGAAGGGCTGACCAGCTGCATGTAGCAGGAGATAAGATATTAACAGATTATCTTTTATCTCTGGCTAAGACTTTAGGAGGTCTGAAGCAATATCTTCTTGTACGAGCACCACTTCCAGTTGAACTGCCTGTACACCTCTACTCCAGGATACTCCAGTTTTGGGAGGATACACCTTTGTCCAAGAAGCAGAAATGACCATATAGGTTTTACTCACAACCAGCATTGTTGTGAAACTGAAAGTGGACCCTTGGATTCATTATACCCAGATCAAGAAGGCTCCTCTTGCTAAGTGCCAATTAACACAAACTAGGGCAATGACTTTGAAGGTGAAGAAAACTTTATGAACTTTATGTAGAGTCTAATTTTCATTTGGATTGTACTCAGGGAGAGGTGTTGATGCTCAGCTTAATAGGAATCATGTTTAGTATATTTCTGTGGGGTTTGTGTAAAGGGAATAATTATTTTATAGGATATCATGGATTAACTAAAAGCTCTGGTGATTTCTTGTTGAGTGAAATGGATAATAACTAGTGAGTAATCCTGTTCAGAAACTGATTTGGGATTTTAGTAAAGTGCAAAATGTTTTTTCTATTATTGCTTGACTACTCTTAAATCAGCAGAAAATCCGGTTCCTTGATGGGTCTTAAAAGTAGATCTTTATGAAACTTGGAAACATATGTGGAAAAATAGTACTGTGGGGTGGAATAATCCAGAAGGATATTATAGAATCCAGTGGGAAAACAATGACACAGTGTTCAATAATCAGGGAGATACCAGATGGACAACTCACCTTCCTTTATTTGGAGAAAAGAAATACTGGGCATCAGGACTACTGACCTTATGTCCTCTGTGGAAAAGATCCCCATTGGGGCACAGTTTGTAGCGGATTGGCAATACCTAAGTACAGGAACAGCAGTAGGATGGATATTAGAGTCAATAATTACACCTCAGATAGCATCATTTAGGAATAGATTGGCCATACCCAACTTAAAACTAAAAATGGAAACACTAGCAAATGCAACACAATTAGTGTTTACGGAATTAAAATAATAATTACAAGCAACTTCAAAAATGGATTCAAAATGATAGCTACTGTGTCCATAACCCAAATGTAATGGAAAACTGAAATGTTCAATTGCATAAAATTAAATAAGTAGCCATGGCTTGTCAGGAATTATGGGCAAGATTAGAAGGAGGATGGTTGAATGAACTATTGAATGGGTTTGGATTTTCATTGACCAGACAGTTAGCAAGCCTTTTACAAAATGTTATTGTTGTTATAAGAATTTTAATAATTATCTGTATTACATTAAGTTGTATCAAAAAATTGATTCTTCAGGCAACTGCTGGAACCTATGTGATGTTGCCTAAGAGACTTAAGAAGCCAGTGAAATAAGACAAGTGGCCTTAAAAGTCTCAAATGGGGGAAATGTTGGTGAAAGCCCATAGTATTTTTAATACATTTAAAAAATATCTTTGAATCATCAGACAGGCAGGAGACATACACAAGACAGGTCCCGGTTAATTATTATTTCTTGTAAATTTTGCTGTATGGGACTAAGGTTTGTTCAGCCGTATGGTTAAATAAGAGTGGAATTTATTAGCCTTACTTTTGGGTGGGGAGATGGGAACTTAATGAAATTAAGAAGTACCAAGCCAGCGTTTGACAGATACTGCCAATAATTGGGAGAATACTGGGAGGAGTAGACCTGTGGGTGAACTTGGCAGGTAATGTTTGGGTGAATGACTACCCAGCACCCCTAAGAGCCCCCTTGGAGCACCCACAGAAGGTCCAAGGAATGACTTGGCATTCATTATAATTACATGTAAGCATATGCTTATGCACTTGATGAATAACATATGGCTTTGTGTAACTGTGTATAAATGAAAGGCACAAACCCCTTCTTGTGTGCTTTGACTTGAGGAAAACCTCCAAGCACACAGGATTGGCACAAATCTGAATAAAACAATATCACTCTCAGTGATGTAGTTATTGGCATACTGCACACTGCCCACATTTTGGACAACAATCTTAGGTTTTGCTAACAAATCAGAATAGGCATAGTATATTTTTTTCACAGAAGGGGTCATTGGGCGCTGGAACAGGCTACCCTGAGAGGTGGTTGATTCACCTTCCCTGGAGGTGTTTAAGACACAGGTGGACAAGGCGCTGAGGGGCATCATTTAGTGCTTGATAGGAACGGTTGGACTTAATGATCTGGTGGGTCTCTTCCAACCTGGTTGTTCTATGACTCTATGATTCTATACGATGTTCCTTTCATTAAGCTGCAACTTTTGTCACTTTGATATAAATAACAAGCACAAACAACCTTTTCCCCACTGTTTCTACATACTTGGCCTGGTCAGTCTTCTCTGTATTTGTTGCTCAGACTGATTTTAGCAAGTTATTTGTGTTGCAGTTTGGAGAAGTAGTTTATTAAGTGTGTCGTAATAAAAAAAAAAAAACCAACATGGGTGCTAAAGATTGTTGCTCCTTTTTCACGCTTCATTAAGTCACAAGCTCTGGCTGACAAGTACTACTTCTGTTGAACTGAAAGTAGGATCACATGCATAATAGACATAGAAATTTTGTGTATTTGGAGAATGTTTACATAGGCAACTGTAGAACCCAAAATGTAAACAGCTAAGAATAATGATACTTACTGTGAACTGCCCACTAGCACAGATGGTCTCAAAGTTATTATGTGAAATCCAGAGTAAGCAAGATGTCTTTGACACTCAGAATTATATAATATCCTTTGGAGTCTTTTCTGTACCATAGAGATTGATTTTTTATTTTTTTTTTAATATCAGTTCAAGACAAGGAGGATTTGAGAGGTCATCTGGATTGCTCTTCTTCTCTGAGCAAAGGGAACTNACAGAAGGTCCAAGGAATGACTTGGCATTCATTATAATTACATGTAAGCATATGCTTATGCACTTGATGAATAACATATGGCTTTGTGTAACTTTGTGTATAAATGAAAGGCACAAACCCCTTCTTGTGTGCTTTGACTTGAGGAAAACCTCCAAGCACACAGGATTTGCACAAATCTGAATAAAACAATATCACTCTCAGTGATGTAGTTATTGGCATACTGCACACTGCCCACATTTTGGACAACAATCTTAGGTTTTGCTAACAAATCAGAATAGGCATAGTATATTTTTTTTCACAGAAGGGGTCATTGGACACTGGAACAGGCTACCCTGGGAGGTGGTTGATTCACCTTCCCTGGAGGTGTTTAAGACACAGGTGGACAAGGCGCTGAGGGGCATCATTTAGTGCTTGATAGGAAAGGTTGGACCAACCTGGTTGTTCTATGACTCTATGATTCTATACGATGTTCCTTTCATTAAGCTGCAACTTTTGTCACTTTGATATAAATAACAAGCACAAACAACCTTTTCCCCACTGTTTCTACATACTTGGCCTGGTCAGTCTTCTCTGTATTTGTTGCTCAGACTGATTTTAGCAAGTTATTTGTGTTGCAGTTTGGAGTAGTAGTTTATTAAGTGTGTCGTAATAAAAAAAAAAAAAAAACAACATGGGTGCTAAAGATTGTTGCTCCTTTTTCAAGCTTCATTAAGTCACAAGCTCTGGCTGACAAGTACTACTTCTGTTGAACTGAAAGTAGGATCACATGCATAATAGACATAGAAATTTTGTGTATTTGAAGAATGTTTACATAGGCAACTGTAGAACCCAAAATGTAAACAGCTAAGAATAATGATACTTACTGTGAACTGCCCACTAGCACAGATGGTCTCAAAGTTATTATGTGAAATCCAGAGTAAGCAAGATGTCTTTGACACTCAGAATTATATAATATCCTTTGGAGTCTTTTCTGTACCATAGAGATTGATTTTTTATTTTTTTTTTAATATCAGTTCAAGACAAGGAGGATTTGAGAGGTCATCTGGATTGCTCTTCTTCTCTGAGCAAAGGGAACTTGGTTTTAATTTCTGGTGCTAGCAGGAAAAGATGTTTGCCCTGAAAAAAAGTATAACAAAGGAAGCTGGAAGGATAATAACAAAGTGAGCAGACATTTGTTTTTTAAATTTTATCTCTGTGGGAGAGGAAAGTCTATTTTAACCTTATCTACACGAGACAATGGCATATGAAAACAAAATTCTGCTGTGTAATAGTAACTTTTTATTAAAGAGAATGACATTCAACTAATTCAATAAAGAAGGCCAGAGACAAGTCCCACTGAAAATCAACATAGAAAAGTCAGAGATTAAGCAGTGGCAGGGACCATTCCCTTAGCGTCAGAGATATTTTCAGTGTCCAGAAATTTATCTGAAATACAAAAATGGAAAAGCTTATTTGAACTATTTGCTTCTCATTATTATACAGCTGTCCTTCATTCATTTCCTCTGCACATCAGCCAATTGATGCATGACTGCCTTTCATCTACCATCACTACTGCAGACATTTCTTAACGCACAAAAATACAGCTGATTTATCCACATAATGAAATCAGCTTTAAAAGAAACCGAGTAATTTCTATCAAAGGCCGAGAAAGTCAGGGAAAGAGAGACTGCAAAGTCCAAGTGGGCTACTCATACATTTACATTCTTAAACAAGTGTAAACAATTAATGCTTGTGTAAGCATCACTGAACTAAAATAACAGGGATAATTGTGTCTGAAGACTTGCTTATTCCAGGAACAGGGCATAAATCTTATTTATGAGGTTTTAAACTTATTATTTCAGACAAAGATCATAGCATTCAGAGCAATCGTTTCAGGCTGTTTGTGAATTCTAGAGAATCATCATTGCCTATGTTTGTCAGTGATTACATACTTCTTCACTCTCTGGTATTCACATTTTTTGGTAAATAAAACCTCTTAGATCAATAATAAAGAAATGAATACACTCTCCAGAGAAACGTGTGAGATTGCCAAACCATTGTGACACAGCCAAACAAACTTTAGCTGAGATTGTGTAATCTCGACAATTACTGTTGTTTAAAATTGCAGAACAGTTTTAGCTGAGAATTTCAGCTGTTACCAAATTAACCTTATGCCTTTTACCGAAGGATTTCAGAAGCCAAAAGAAACAGTAATCAGTCTCCCATCTGTTTTCTGAAGTGTTTCAGCCCAGTGGCAAAATTCAAGAGAAATGCAAGACTTAAAACTTTGCCACTCCTTCCCCTCATTTCAGTTAAGGTTCATTGCTTCTTCAATCTCAATGCAGTTTTTACACAGCTTAATAACAATGCAACCCATATTGTAAGACTAAATGCTGTCTAAAATAAACACATCCCTTGCACCCAGCATTCTCCTCCCAAAAGGTATGACTACTCTGAAATCTTTTAAGATGCTTGAAAATGAAAAGTGCAATAGGTGTCCCACTCATAATCGCTTTAAAATCACAATAGGTGTTCCACTCATAATCGCTTTAGGGATAGATGATATTTATGTTACATCCAGAACTCCTAATTTGCTTCTTGTAAGTAAAAACAAACAGATACTTCCAACCCGAAAATCTAGTGCTGGCTACCACTGCTGCCATCCCAGCTAGGCAGCAAATTGTCTGTTTATGGAAGGACAAGGATTTTGGTTTGGTCCCTGCTACTACTCCAATTTCACTTGTGCGGGGTGGAGGCTTCAGTGCCCTTCTGATGTGACTGCTTGGTGTTCAGTGGTCCCCTGGCTGCCACACTGCATTGTCCCACAATGGGGAACTGGGGGAAATGGACTCCCCTCAGTGGACATATACACACGCATCGTGCCACAGACGTGTGGCTCACAGGGCAGGGTGATGCTGCTGAGCACAACAAAAGAAACATCTGGCAACCTCTTATTAAAGAGAATAGCATTAAACTAATTCAATAAAGAGGGCCAGATACAAGTCTTACTGAAAATCAGTATAGAGAAGTCACAGACTTCTGACGTCAGCAGGACTAGGTGACAGGTCTGGAGCACGAGTCTTTTGAGGACTGGCTGAGGGAGCTGGGGCTGTTTAGTCTGGAGCAAAGGGAGCTGAGGGGACACCTTACAGCTCTCTACAACTACCTGAAAGGAGGTTGTAGTGAGGTGGGTGTTGGTCTCTTCTCCCAAGTAAAAAGTGATCGGATGAGAGGAAATGGCCTCAGGTTGCGCCAGGGAAGGTTTAGACTGGATGTTAGGAAAGATGCCTTCACTGAAAGAAAAGTGGTCAACCACTGGAACAGGCTACCCCTGGCGATGTTAAAAAAAATAGTGTTGATGTGGAACTTGGGAACATGGTTTAGCAGGCGCAGTGGTGTTGGGCTGACAGCTGGACTGATGATCTTAGAGGACTTTACCAATCTTTTCACTATTCTATGATGCTATGATTGATTCTGTAATTTTACCTTCTGCCTGGCCAGAAACTTGCAGCCATTCATAGGTAGGTGATTCTGCTCTCTTGGGGTCAGGGAGGGGCACAACAGGATCATAGAATAGTAGAACCAGAGAATGGTTTGGTTTGGAAGGAACCTTGAAGATTATCTGGTTCCAATCCCCGTGCCATGAGCAGGGACACCTTCCAACAGATCATGTTGCTCAAAGCCCCATCCAGCCTGGCCTTGAACACCTCCAGGGAGGGGGCATACAATCATAGTTCAGGTTCGAAGGGACCTTAAAGCCCATCCAGTTCCAAACCCCCCACCATGGGCAGGGACATCTCCCACTAGACCAGCCTGCTCAAGGTCCCATCCAACCTGGCCTTGAACACCACCAGGGATGGGGCAGCCACAGCTTCCCTGGGCAACCTGTGTCAGTCCCTCACCACTGTCACGGTAAAGAAATTCTTCCTTATCTGCCTCTCTCCAGTTTATACCCATTGCTCCTAGTCCTATCACTACAAGCCTTTGTTAACAGTCCCTCTACATGTAGCTTTCTTATAGTCCCATCAAGTACTGGAAGGTTGCTATAAGATCTCAGAGCCTTCTCTTCTCCAGGCTGAACAACCCCAACTCTCTCAGCCTGTCCTCATATGGAAGGTGCTCCAGGCTTCTGATCATCCTTGGAGCCCTCCTCTGGACCCGTTCCAACAGTTCCCTATCCTTCTTATGTTTAGGATTCCAGAGCTCAACATCCACAGCTTCCCTGGGCAGACACACTTCTCTGCAACCTCCCCTCAGGTAGTTGTAGAGAGCAATGAGGTCTCCTCTCAGCTGCCTCTTCTCCAGGCTAAACAACCCCAGCTCTCTCAGTCATTCCTCATAGGGCCTGTTCTCCAGCCCCTTCACCAGCTT
>WAAB01000366.1:21397-39573 GCA_013389865.1 Piaya cayana
ACATCCACAGCCTTTCCCTCACCCAGCAGCCGAGTCACTTTGTCGTAGAAGGCGATCAGGTTAGTTTGGCAAGACCTGCCTTTTGTAAACCCGTGTTGACTGGGCCTGATCACCCGGTTCCCCCTCGTCCTATCCGCACGGGCCTTTGCAAACGCTCCCTGCCCGGCTTCCCCGTCGCCCCTTCAGCAGCTGGAAGCCGCTATAACGTCTCCCCCGTCTTCGCCCCATCCCCGCCGCCCTCCTCCCGCCAGGCGGCGCCGCGGAGCGCTGGCAGCGGGCGGGGCGGGGCGGAGGCGGAGCCGCCATGGCCGGGGCCGCCGCCGTCGTCTCCTTGTCCCCGGCCGCGCTGCCACCGGGCCGCCGCGCCGGCTCCGCCATGGCCGAGGACGAGGAGGGAGCCAGCGAGGGGTGAGTGCGGCGGGCGGGGGTGTGCGGGCTGGATGGACCCGCGCCGGGCTCGGGCATCGCCTGCCGTCCCTACCGGGCACGGCTCGGACATCGCCTCCTCCCGACACCGACCAGCTCCCGGCTGGCCCCGCGGTCTGTCTGTGCGTTCGCTGCTGTGTAGAGCAGGCAGTGAGGCTTTACCCGCCTCTCTGTACCGCCAGCCTTCTGTGTAATGTTTGATACGCTCTCTTTAAGTGTCATACAGCTGTGCTGCTGCCCTAATAACTAGTTGCTCTAGCAAGGCTCTTTAATAGTGCTGTGTGCTCCTCTCCAGCTGTCTCTGCTGACCTTCCTTTCCTTTGCCATCCCATGTCTACCAGAATAGCTTCTCTGGCATAAAATATCCTGTTCCGTTCTCAGTACATAATTCTAATACTTGTTTGTAACTGTTTGCTCACACTGTTGATATATTACTTCATTATAGCCATTAATCTGCCTGAAACTACATAGCTCCTCGTATCTATTTGTCTGTGTATGTTCAAACGGTTCCATAATAAGCAAGTTATTAATCTGCGATCTGGTCTGTTCACATATTCTCCTTGTGTGTGCCTTCTTGTACTCTGTCTTTCAGTGTATGTTTCGTTTCTCATTGTACACTTCAACTTCCAGTATAGACCTGTCCTTACACCCTTCCATTACTCACAAATATATTTCCTACCCTCCTTTGTACCACTATAGATTAATACAGTCATCCTATCTCTGAGTCTGTTCGCCAAACATAGTTAATATGTCTGTTGGTCACTCATCTTCCTCTTTGTTCCATCACACTTTATGGTTCTAGTAAAAAAAAATACTCTTATCAGAAGATATCTAGCAGTGTAGTCATGCATGTGCTTTATCCCCTCTGTCAGATGTGTAAATGTGTTTCGAATGCACTGTTTGCACTATTTTTTCCTGTTTCTCCATCCTTTAAGTATCAAGTGGTGTATCTCATTGCTGATTACTTGGCTATCAAACACTCATTTATGGCCTTTTCCTCTCCATTTCCCTTCTCTCATAATTTTGTAAGTCTCGTATTATGTTGAGAAAATCCACTTAAAATTCTTTAGCTACTTGCATGGAAGTCATGCTGTTCATGACTTCTTGTCAAGGTTGTTACTATTGATATGTTATCATGTTATGTGTCTGTGCTGTTGTCTTTCAGAACTACCTGCATTCTCAGTCTTGTTCTCTTTATAGTCCTTTTTCCAACTTTTGGCTTTGATATTTCATATTATGCATTTTGCTCCTCTGCCAGTTCAGTCTGACCAGAACTGGACCATCCATCTTTTCCAAACTCCTTGTTATGCCTTTATCACCATATACACAAGTCTAAACTTCAGAGACTTCTCTCTCAAAGCACTGTGCAGGTTTGTCTACTGGTGACTCTGCTCTCTTCCTTTCCTCAAACTCTATATAGCTTTGCAAAATAGATTTTCCCTCACCCCACTGTCAGCAGCATTACACATTTTAAACTACAGTCCCCTTCTTAGTTCCGTGTTCTGACCTGTTCGCATTCATGAAATACACGTCATTTGTAAAGCTTCTCGTTGATGGTTTGTGGGTTTTCCAAGTAATAGTCTTAAAATAGCTCTGTCTCAACCTGTTTTGTTTGTGTGTTCATTCAGCGCATTAGCCTGAACTGTATTAGCTGTCTGGTTTGATCACATCGAGTGCTGAGTGCTGCTGAGCGGGTGCCAGGGGCCCTTGACTTCAGTAGCCTGTCAGGATTGCAGGGTCATAACAGTCAATGAGCTGGACATAGAGTTAGGCATCGTAGGCTGAATTTTCCAAAAGATTATGACAAGTTCCTCATCATGGTTTACTCAGCTGGATAGCTTTTAAAGGGTATTGTTTTTCAGATGTTGTCAGTGCCCCCCTTCTGAACATTCAGGCCATTTGATGTGAAATCTTTCAGAGTAAGCCCCCCGGTTCACCAAAGACTTCTAAAACCAAAATCTCATCCTTCTTTTCCATGAGTTCAGAAAGGACATTAGCTTTGATAAAATGTTATTGGTCGAAGTTGTTAGTGCTTTTATTGGTTCCAAACAATAGTCAAAATTATCATTTCTTCATCTTTTGAAGCTGAGCAAAGCTCAATACCCAGACAAAATTAGTGAACATGTGAATTGTGTTCAATATTTTTTCATTTAATACTCCATGACAGGATGGTGAAGAGTTACAATATACTATCCGAACTCTAGATTAACTTGTTAGTGACAGGTGTATATGAATAATAAATATGACGTTTACTTTATCTGCTTTGAAAAAAATAGTGTGACTCAACTTGTTATGCAACATGCTCAGCTTATTGCAGTCTGGTAAGTGTGTAAAGTGTGGTGGAAACGGAATAGCAGTGGCTGGGTTACTTTCTAGAAGATAGCAGCTGAATGGTACTCATGACATTGTCCTAACTTTGAATGAGAAGATTAACTAAACAAATGTTTTGCTGTTCATCATGGAAGCATTTGCTTGGTTAACGTGTCACCCGCTAATGATTTCCAAACCTCATCACAGCCTTGGACCTTCTCTGCCTGAATTTTAGACACAGACTTCTGCCTGTGAGGCAGACAGCCTAGCATAAGCCTTTTGCCAGCATTCCATTAATTTATACTCACTATGGACTCAGCAGGACTGCTTATAACTTGTAATACAACTAATAGCAGCAGCTACTTAATGTATGTGCATGTGTGTGGGGGGAAGAAAACCCACAAACCAGAATGCTGGCTTTCCCCCATTCTGAGATAAGTGGACTCACTTTATTTAAAATGAATTCTAAGGTATCTTGCGTTTACGAGGCTACAGCAAATTGTAAGTCTCAAAAAAATTGGCTTGGAATAACAGGTAAAACCATGCACTGCAACACCAGTAATCACAATTATTTTTGTATTCTCCTTCAGGCTTGTTTGTTTATGTTACAGAATTATTTTTATAATTCTGAAGTGAATTATGAAGATTAATAAAAGAAGAATAGTTCATTAGGCTTAATAGAGCCTATATCTGCTTGATTTTTTTCACTCGTTTCCTCATCTGGGTTTTAAAGCAATCCAAGTGGATAGGCTGCTGAAAGCAGGGTCCTGCTTACGTTTCTTTGCAAAAGGAGACTATTTATAAGGCCTTTCCCTTAGCAACGTGATGGACAGCAGGTCTGGGACCTACAACTTCCAGTTTTAAAGAGAAAGTAAGACATAAGTGAAGTGTGATTAAGCCCAGGCAAGAAAGGGTTAAGGGACATTTCCTTCCTCTTTTCTTAGTTTGTCTTTTTCACTGGTAGTGTTATGTCCCTCATAGATTTGGTGTTCACTGCCTTTTGCATTATGTTCATGTGCTCATCTGAAAGTATACATATTACAGGGGTTTGGGCATTTATAGGATTGTTTCTGTTTTCCTGCCCTTGTATGAATTTGTGAAGGGAGAGTGTGATTATTAGGAAGATCTCTCTTCTCCAGTGCAGGGAGAGAGGGAAAGATGGCAAAATATAATAGGGGCTATCTTCTTGCTTCAGTGGCAGAAAAAAGATGGCCATGGCAGTGTGGTTGTGGCCCAGTCCCTGAACAAGGAGGAATCTCATCTAGATGTTCCCAGGAGAGGCTTGATTAAATACTATAAGAGATAGAACAGTAATGTTCAGCTTTTCCTGGCTGGCAACTGTAGGCAAACGTTATGCAACAAGGTTAAAAAAAAAAAATGCAGCGAGTATATAGAAGTTGATGAACTGTTCAGCTCTCTTCTCCTGATTTTGGTTCCCTTCCTTATGTGTGTTCCTTGACTCAGGCTTAGGATAGAGATTCAGAGAAAGAGTTTTCTATTTGTTAATTTTTTTCATTTGCTTCACCTATTTCACTCTGGTTCTCCAGGATTATACATGAGGTACTTAGCTATGTGAGGGGTATTTTTAGTTTTGTACAGATACCTACCACTTTTCAAGCTCCCTCAGCTTAGCAGGAAATTAGATGCCAGAGTTGCTGACAAGGAGTCACCAAAGAACTGCAACCTCAGTCAGGATCTGTTTGTGAGGTGGCAGTGAGGCCCGTGGACTTCATTTCACAATTTAAAAACAAACCAGGTAAAATTGGTGCATCTCATACATTTAATTTAAAATTCAGCAAATATGTTTGTAAGTTTCAGTTTTAGTTCTTTTTAGTTCTTTATGGTTGCTAAGGTAGACTGCCTTAGGAGACATTATCTAGAGATTTGAATGGCACAGACTGGACACATCTAGACTGAGAGGTTTTATCCTTCACTCTTTCTGAAACTTGTTCTTATGTTAGGCGATAGGAAGTGAGGCCACACCAATGTGCTCCAGTGAGCTGTGGAAGATCTCCGCCTTTGTTTGAGCAGTAGGGCATTCTCTCAGTTGTTCCTTTACAGTGGCCTGTGGAAAAGCTGGTTGGCACCTTTGGTGAAGGAGCATCCAAGTGTGTGGTTTCCACTGCCACCACTGGATGAGCAGGTGATTTCATGCTATGTGTGCATCACACTCTGTGTGTGTAGCAGACGGACATATTTTTACAGTTACAGTCACCAGACTTCCAGTGTCTGGCATGAAGGTTTCCACCACTTCCCATAGAAGATGCCCCTTCTTCAGTGATTACCTTGCTAAGTCATCTGCTATGACAGAAATTCCCCATTAAGAAGAAAATCTGAGTAGATTTATCAGCCATCTGGCTGAAGTCTTTAAAGAAACATAGGAGAGGCAGAGAGAGGAAGACAGCAATTATGTAGTAGCTTTAAATTTACATTTAGAATGTTACTGGCAGGGGAGATAAGGCAGGTTAAAGAGGCAGCATTTAAAAGTCTGCTACTAATTGTGTCGGTCAAGTGGAACCATTCTGAGTGTCACGCAAAGACTCCACTACAAAAGCTGTTAAAGTAGGATTAGGATATCTGTGGGTGAAGGGAGTTGTAGCCCCAGTGGAAATTAGAGTGCAGTCATAACTCCAAAGGAGTAACTAGCTGTGTTGTTGGAGTAGTGTTGGTGACTATGGGTCACTGGAGAAGGCAAACTTTAGCCAGTATTGCATGCATCTGAATATGATAAGCATTTTTAGAGCCTGCTAGGCCAATTTGAGACCTACCTCTCTGAAAGGGAGAATGTCTGTGCCAGGAGGAGCTCTGACTTTTCTGAACTTTTACAGGAGGATCTGAACAACTTTCCCAACTGATAAGTTACTAAAACATCTTTTCTTTTCCCTCTGGTTATAGTGGGTTTTTAAGATTGCTTGTTGAGGAAACTTCGATTCTCATGTTTCATAACTTTTGAGTATTTACTTGCAACTCTGATATTCTTTCAGAATGGGATTTTGTACATGATTTGTATTGACAGCCAGAGAGAAGAGGGAATGGGAGGAAAGGTGAGTGTCTGCATTTGCATTGGCTCTGAAAGATCCAGATGAGAAGCTGAACAGCGGGAGAGAGGTCAGTGGAGAAGAGAGATTTGTGAGTCAGTGAAGCTGTGTAAGGGAATGAGGTCAGTCTGGAATAAGGTTAAGAGGGTAGAAGAGGACGATTTTAAGCGACACCAAGAAGACATGGTGAGGAATGGCAAAGTAGGAGGGTGCTTTGAGCAAGTTGTAGTAGAAAACTCAGGATCATAGGAGACTATAGAAAAGAGGGGAAAATACAGGCGTGGAAATTTGTATTCTGTAACAAAAAGTGCAAGAGCGCCTATTACCATCAAGAAAGTTCACTCATACTGAGGTGAGGAAGAGGAGGGTATTGTAATGAGGAAAAAAAACAAATGGGTTGGGGTAGTGCTAACAGGGTATTGTAGATTGTTTTTTTCCTTAATTACATTTAGTAAGTATCATACTGACACTAAAGTCTTATTAATTGTGTGTACCTTTCCAGAAGGGGGTGTTTGGTGCAATGGCTTTTTAGACTCATGTAACTTCTTACCTATTTTTAAGCCTGCTTTTGCTTCCTTGACATCTAAAGCATTTATAGTGTAGGCATGTACGCAAAACAGTCTGTTATTAAAAGGGTTATGCACTTCTTAGGTTTTCAAGAAGTGGAAATGAGGCTAGGTAACCTAAAACATTGACTACTGAAGTTTGACATAGGTTAGTCACTGTTAGTAACTATGATAAAGTAACACAATGAATAAGGTGTTCTAATGATCTGCTGTGAAACAACCCATCTCCAGTGTGTATTCACTTTCGAGCATGAGTGGGGTTTGTGTATGGTGTGTTTGGGGCTGAGGGAAATAACCATATGCTTCAAATAGTCTTTTGACTGTGTTCTTACATGGCTCCTTATGGAAATACGGAAACATCCATCTCCTGTTTAAGTTGTGATCTAAATTCTGCATAATACACTATGGAGTAAAAAAAAAAAGATAAATGGAGTATGGGGTGGGCAGTAGTGCAGATTTGTGAGAAGTGCCTGTTACATGTGTATTTTGTCGTCCTGTTTGACAGAACTCAACAACAGTCTGAAATGCACGTTTCTGTCATGGTAGGTATGAAGAGGCTGACAAATAAGGTTTACACAAGGTTGAGGTTGTACACTTTATAAAAGGCAGCAGGAGTACATTACTAGGTGGATTAATTAAATGAAAGTAGTGGGAAGTTCTGTAATGTCTGAAAGGCACCAAGAGGAAATGTTCATTTTCTTTATTTTAATGTTGCTTTTCCTCACAGATTCTTAATGGAATATGCAGTGTGCTGTTTTGTAAAAAATGCATAACAGCTGTGGCAACACCAAGTTTATCAGATGTGAGTTTGCTCTAGAGGAGGAAGAGGGTTGCAGGTCCTCAGTGGTACCTAACCTGTGTGTTGCACACGTGATCTCTGTCAGAAGGCTAAGTAGTTTTGGTGGGACTGTGCAGCTCCCCCCTTTCCTCTCCTCTTCTCTGCATCCACATCTTTGTCTCTGTATTCCATCTACCTGGTCTGTAGTTGCTAATATAGTTTTTAGTTTAGGTTGTCTTTGATTTTAGCTTTTAAATCGAGATACATAATAGTGAGTCCTTAGCAGAGATGGAGGGAAATACTGAGGGCTTGCTTAGCTGGTTGCTGTTAGCAGTTGGTGGGCTGTAAAGATTTTAAGGGGAAATGCCTGTATGTTAGTGTGTGTTTTAAGTTAGGGAGGGACAGTGTGTGTGAAAGTAGAATTAATTAATTCTTTGCTGTGTAGTATATTTGTGACTGACTTTAACCTGACTATGGAGGAGAGATTGTGATGTTTTGAAGGACAATAGGATACTGCCCTTATTTGTAGATTTGGAACCTATATAGCAGTGAACAGTAATAGGAATCAGTAATAGCTGTATGGCCGCGTGTACGATTTCTTCATGATTGCACACATGCTTCACAGTTTCTTGTGCTGGATGCTAACCTGGATTGAGACAGTCTGAAGCACAAATACCGGCTGGGTGGAGAATGGATTGAGACAAGCCCTGAAGAGAAGGACTTAGGGGTGCTGGTGGATGAGAAACTCAACATGAACCAGCAGTGTGCATTTGCAACCCAGAAAGCAAACTGTATCCTGGGCTGCATCAAAAGAAGTGCAGCCAGCAAGTGGAGGGAGGTGATTCTCCCCCTCTGCTTAGCTTTCCTGAGACCTCACCTGGAGTGCTGCGTTCTGTTCTGGAGTCCCTCAGCACAGAAAGGATGTGGATCTGTTTGAGCGAGTCCAGAGGAGAGCCAAGAAGATGATCAGAGGGCTGGAACATCTCTCATATGACGACAGGCTGAGAGAGTTGGGCTTGTTTAAGGTAGAGGAGAGAAGAGAAGGCTCCAGCGAGACCTTACAGCAGCCTTCTTATGCTTAAAGGCTACCTGTAGGGAAGCTGGGGAGGGTCTCTTTATCAGGGAGTGCAGTGGTGTGATGAGGGGTAGCAGTTTTAAGCTGAAAGAGGGGAGATTTAGGTGAGTTATTCGGAAGACATTTTTTCTGTGAGGGTGTTGAGGCACTGGAACAGGCTGCCCAGAGAAGCTGTGGCTGCCCCAGCCCTGGAGGTGTTCAAGGCCAGGCTGGATGAGGCTTTGAGCAACATGATCCAGTGGAAAGTGACGCTGCCTATGGTAGGGATGTTGGAACTGGATGATCTTTGAAGGTCCCTTCCAACCCAAACCATTCTATCATTCCAGAACTACTTTTAAACAGTATGAACAATGCAGGTTGCAGGCTTGGGTGGCAGTCCATGGGTAAATGTCATTCTTACACTGAAAAAGCACATGCCCTGAAATTAACACCTTTGTATATCACTAGAAAGGGAATGGAAAAAGTGACAATAAACGTATAAAAAGGATACATATGGAAAAAGAACAAAAGGAAGGCTGTACTGGGAGGCAGAGAAGGCAATGAGGAGGGAGCCACAATGATGCAAGGTATACAGCAAGGCATGCATATGGCTGATGTTCAGCATAGGAGGGAGGAAAACTGTAGGTTCTCAGCACTGCCTGAACACTCAGGTGAATGTAACTAACAAATATAGTTTGTCAGTTAATTAAACTAGACTTGAATATCACTAAAATAGCCAGAAAATGCTCATTGGTTGTGGATTCACATTCATTATTTGCATTCTCAGGTTAATTTTTATAAATGATGGTAGTATCAATAGAGACACTAATTAAATTTGCTTCTGAATTTTTACATTAATTCTGATGTTGAATGTTCTGAATACAGAGTTCCAAGATGCAATATAAGGAATGCATTGGATTTACCTCTGACCTAATGTAGCAATGTTCTGAAATAACCTGTCACGGGCTTTTTGTTGAAATGGCACTGATGAACATTGCATTTCCTAGAAATATTTTGCAGAGTTTTTCAAAACATTCTATTTTATTTTTAATGTTAGTGAAACATCCAAGAGTTTCGCAACATCTAATTGCATGGAACATCTTGGTTCCAAGCTCATCTAAAGAGAATTTTATGGGCAGGGTTAGAATGTCATTTGAGGGGAAAAAAAAATGTTTCCTTTTTAACCTATTCACATCAGTTTCATACACATTTGTTGCTGCATGAAAATGGTAACCAGACATTTGTTAAAGAATTGAGGTCTTTTGTTCCCATAACACATTCCTAATTATTGTTTCTGTGTCTCGTCTCTCTAGTATGTTCCTCAAGGTTTTTCCTTGAGGATGATAACATCTTTGATCTTTTTGTGCAATGATTATGAAGTGGAACATGGAATATTTTTCTTCCTCTGATATTTGTCTGCAACTGCCAGAGCCTAATTTCTGTCCTAGGAACATCACATTCAAATTCTAGTTGTTTGCTCCATCTGACTTCTACTGTCCATGCAGAAGCTCTGCCCCTGGTTATACAGCTTTTGTAGTAACAGTTCCTGTACATGGATTGTGTATGCTTGAACGCTTCTGACTGTATTCATTATTCTCAGAAAACTGAAGTGCTAAAGAACAGGCTGCACTTGAGGAACAGGAATGAGGGACAACAAGGACTCCTAAAGTTTTTTAATGCTCTTAAAGTTCTCATGAAACCATATCCTAAGCCTTGTTCCCTAGACGTCCCTACTCAGTTAAATCAAGGCTGACTGAGGTCATGATTATATGTTACTGGCCATCAGTGGCAGCTCTGACTTCAAAGCTCACCGTCCACCTTGCCTCACTGGTTCACCTTGTTAGCCCTCAGGTCTGCTGGTCCAGCTGTTTGGCTTCTCTGTAGCCCTGTCTCCATAATTAGCTGGTTTAAGGCATAGTTTCTTTTAAAGCTAAATCATTTCACAAATTGATAGAGAGAGGAGCCAGAGAACAATTGAATTAACCAGGTGGAGGGAGTAGTAAGCTTTTAGCTCTGATCCGATCTGCTGGCAGTGAGGGTGACCTGAGGCTTGGGCATGACATCCCCCAGTTTCCCACATGGTGACACCAGCAGGGATGAAAACGCAGAAGTGGGGTGCTCCTCAGAGTGGGACTAACGCCCAGACTTCTCTGTGGGTTTTATCTTTCTCATTTTAAAAATTGACCCTTCTTGACTTAAGGCTAACACTGAATATTGACTGCAGTCAATTGCTCTGTCAAGGGTTTAAGTGTAATATATATTTATTTGCTGCCTCTTGTTCTCAGTTTTATGCAGAGCATGTTGCTTTCACATGATAGATATTTTTCTAATTCCCTAAACTTTCTAAATTTAATTAGGAAATTTGAGTTCTCTTTCATGCTAATCAGTAATGCATTCTGGCATTTTCAATTTAATATGCTTTGCTTTACACTTTTTTACTTCATTTAATAATAAAATCTCACTGTTATAGTCTATTCTTTGAATAGAAGGAGAATTTATCTTGGTCTATAAGAATTTGTTTTATTTACTTATTTACATTAAAACTGTCTCCACCTCAGCTTTCCCTCTGATATCAAGATTTCTGATTTAAACTCATACCAAGCCTGACGGTTGCATTTTCCTGGATTATAAACAATTGCTGTTGTTGAAATGCTAGAGACTGCTGGCTTCCTTGAAACCACACAGGAGATGTAGAACATATTCTTAAAATTGAATCCACAGTGATTAAGTGACATCTAATTCCACAGGTAGTACCTTAGGCATTTTCAATTTCTTATCACTGTTATACATCTAATGTTGTGTTACCAAACAGAAAAATGTTATCAAATTCGATTCAGAGACATAATAGTTAATACTTTTAAAACTTTCTTGAGTTGAAAATACTTGCAGCTTGAGTATCTCCTCAAGTTTACTCTTCATTTTACTAGAGTTTTAGAAACTTATTTTCTTGTTCTTTCACACACTAGTTTGAAATAGGTTTATTGCATTTTTCTCCAAAATATTTTTTTTCAGTAGTGATATGTTAAACAAGCTAAATTCCAGAGAAATTCTCCTGGGACTAAATAGAAACCAAGATGGAACTTGGATATTATGAATGCTAAAAAGAAAAATATTTTTTCTTTACTTAAATAGTTGCCTTTTTTGTAAAGAAAGCATTGCATCAGTCATGTAAACAGCATACAGTATTCTGGTGTTGCAGGCCATTAAATTAATGAAATCTGAAAGGAAAAGTTTATTGTAACTTAATTCTGTCTTGGACATAAGTTAGGCAGATGTAAAATTGCTGTCTTTCTCTAACATTTTGATACAGAATCCTGTTTATGTCATCCTTGAGTGTTTCTTTTGCTTCATTTACTGTGATTTGGAGAAAACCTGTTGCTTACAGGTTTTTATTCTGCTATTTGGCTATGCAGGCTTTGCAGAGGTCATTACAGCTAGCTCCAGAATGGTGGTGTACATGGGAAAATAACCTCAGTTGAATTATTTTGAGCTTAATACATACATCTTGTAAGACATGCAATCACATAACTCTAATGTAAGTAAGTTTGAAAAGTGAGAGAATGAGTTCCATGTCTGTACATTTATGTCTCCTAGATAGAGGTAGAAGCAACTTCTGCTGAACATCCATTAAGCATCTTTTTATAGTAGAGATTCATTCTTTAAGTCCTCATTACAAGCCAGAAATTTAGCTGTTTGAGCGTGCTTCAGTGTTACAAATGATGATTTCAAGAGCTTTTTGTGGTGTATATCAAGTTTGTAACTGACCACAGATCCATCAGTTGTCTTGCATGTAATCAACTCTCACCGAGCTAAATAGGATTAATCATGCTGGTAGAACAGCAGTGTCTTGAGGTACCTATTTGCCAGGTTCTTCATTCAGTTTGGCCTAATTAGTGGAGCTGGATGGGTGGGTCAGGTTCACTATGCCTCTGCCTCTATTTGAAAGTTACCCTTGAGCAATTTAAGCTGTGCTGTGACAGCAAGTTCTTAGTTCAAATTAACATTTAGGCATCTAAGGAGAAGCAGTACTAGCCTTAGTTATGCTTTACACAATATTCATTACTTCTTAGACGTCTAGAAATAGTAGTAATTACTTATTTTTAAATAATTATTTAATTGTCTGTTTTATCTTTTCTTATGCTTGGACCCAAGGAAAGAGGACACTTGCTCCATCCAACCAACATGTTAGGTCCTGGCTGGTGGCTTGGCCCCTGCACATGGTGGTCAGAGCTCCACGTTGTGATATGACTGTGCTTATGTCCCTTTTGTTTTCATTATTTATTACTGTGTTCGGTTGTCAGCATAGGCTACTGATGGTCTCGTTGATCTTCCAGCCTCACAGTAAGCACCTTGACTGTCTCTATATTTAAGGGCATTCAGTGGGTGTCTCTGGGGCTTCCCTTTACCTTTTGATGATCCAGTGGGTCTCTTCCAACCTGGTGATTCTGTGATCTCCTGCCCCAGGCGTGTTATAAGAAGCGTGGAGGTCTGTTGGCAGAGAGAGAGACTTCTTTGAATGCCCATTATGTCAGCAGCCCCCCACCCACTGGCCTCTGATTTTACCAGCCTCCGGTACTCCAGACTTTTTCAAGTGGCTGTGTAACTGACCTCAGTTAGGTGCTGGGCTGATCGTTGGACTGGGCTATCTTAGAGGTCTTTTCCAGCCTTAATGATTTTATGATCTTATGGCATGCTCTGTACTAGCAGTTAGTGTTTATTTGGCATGAGTATGAATGCCGGTCTGCGTGGTCCCAAACAAATATACAGGCTAAATTCCACTAGTTAGTTGCCTTGGTAATTTGACCCGTATCATCCATATATATAGTCAGTATAAAAATGATAGAAATCTGGGCTGTCACTTCCCTGATGTTTTCAATCTTTTTGATACACCAAGCAGCTAAGCCAAACAGATTTCTAAATGCCTCAAAATACAAGATTCCACTGTTGAGTTTTCTTGCTGTAAAAAGAAAGATGGAAACAGTGTCTGGGAAGTGGTGGGTGATGAGTGCAGAGTGGGGGTCTGCCTGTTATGACCTGGATGAAGGCATTGAATGTACCCTTGGGAAGTTCAGAGATGGCACTAAGCTGAGAAGTAGTGTGGATCTGCTGGAGAGCAGGGAGACTCTTCAGAGGGATCTGAATAGGCTGGACTGCTGAACTGAGACCAATGGGATGAGGTACAACAAGGGCAAATGCCAGGTCCTGCACTTGGGGCACAACAACCCTGAGCAGCTGCAGACTAGGAGAAGCTGCCTGGAGGAGGAGGACCTGGGGGTGTTGGTTGACAGCTGACTGAACATGAGCCAGCAGTGTGCCCAGGTGGCCAAGAAGGCCAATGGCATCTTGGCTTGTATCAGAAACNATTCAAAATTAGGGAAAAAATTTTCACTGAAAGATTAATCAAGCACTGGCACAGGCTGCCCAGCGTGAGAATTAATTGTTAAGTTTTGCTGTAGCTTGTATGTTTAATTATCTTGTCATGTAAATCTGCCTTGTAAGATGCAGCTGTTGTAGGAGGTAACCTGAAGGGAGTCTCTGGACGTTGTCATATAAGCCAAAGAAATAATGAGCATTTATTTTGTGAAGGTTTATATGTTCTTTGTCTAAAACTAGTATATATACGCACTGCTTTTGTAAGATGTTATGCTTTTTTAAAAAGGGCATCCAATTCAGCACTGAATGGTAAAAATATTATTGCCTTTGCTTTGAAGACTTTGTCCTTTTCAATATTTTACCAGTGAATAAATGTTTCTCACGCTAGGGAGGTGGTTCAGTCACCATCCCTAGAGTTATTTAAAAGACAGGGAGGATGAGGTATTTATATGCTTTAGTGGCATATAGGTATGGTTGGACTCAATGATCTCGGACGTCTTTTCCAACTGGTGATTCTATGATTCTAGATGCAGGAAGCACACTTACAATGCAAAACTACAGCTGAATTCTTTATTTTTCTTTATGATCCTCATTGCTGGTGAGCACGCTACCTTGAAACTTCTGTTGTTTCTTTTTTGACATTGCATAGTTCTTTCAACTTCATAGCAAAGAAATAAAAATATTTGGCAATTTAAGCTGTTGACCTTCTTGTGTTCATTTAGAAGACACATTCCAAACAGATGGGCAGAAGAAATGAAACAACCACACACTAGTCTTTCAGTGCTATCAGAGAAAGAATTCAAATAGATTAAATAGGTTATTGTTTTCCGCATATGCAAAACGCCTAGCAATATGGTAAATAATTTTTTGGAAGGCTATAGGGAAAAACCAAAGGATTAAATCTTGAATATAGATAACTAAATATAACTTTTCTAGAAACTAAGCTTTTTTTTTAAAGGGAGCCTTCCTTGCTTGCTGTTTTAGTTCAGCAAGTACACAATGAATTGCAAATATGATTTTTATTTTAAGTGTTTCAGCTTGCTGGCTGTATTGTTTAACTATAATGTCTCTTCTGAATGACAGTCTCAGTATTTATAAACAGTACTGATAACTGACAAAAGAAAGAGTAGACATCTGTGCTACAGCTTTCCCATGGTGATACAATTTTGTAAATATTTTTCCTGAGTATCCAGGTGTCTCCCTAAGGCCAGGAAATTAAGTTCTGTGACTGTGAACCGTAGATTTCTTTTTTTTTTCTTTTTCCTCATGGTCATATTTCTTCACTGTCTTCATGATGGCATGTTGCAGCTATATGTTTCTGTTACAAAAAAAAAAGAAAAAGAATTAAACTTCTTTGCTAAATCAGTGGTTTTGCCAAGAAGAAACGTTTCATACAGGGTTGTAACTACATGATCTTTAAGGTCCCTTCTGATCCAAACCATTCTGTAATTCATGTAGTTTTGCCTTGGTGGAAATAATGACTGGATTTTGCACTTCTGACCTGAGAGTTATGAATGAAAATGCCTAGTTGAGCATATAACTAGCAGAAAGTTTGGCTGAGAATGGTGGTGACATAGCTATGGTTTAATGATTTACCAGAGTAATTCATAACATTGGACACAATTTGTGTTATTGCTAAACTTAGATTTCACAGTTATTTCCTGGTTAAATTGCTTTTGGCTGGGCCAACTTTAACCTCATAAAGTCTTACTTTTAAGTAAATAAATAGATTAATATGGAAGTAAAACACTTGGATGCCTGTTCCTGTAAAATGTTGAGTTCCTTCTTTTCCTAGATTGCATGAGGACATGGCCTGAAGGACCTACTTTCTATCTATTCTAACTATCCCTTTCCAATCCCTCAATGCACCATTGTAGCGATTCCCAGGATCTGGTGGTTTGGGAAGGTGACTTCCAGCACAGCCAGACCTCAGTGTGTTTCTCAGAGGGTTAAATAATACTGAATAGCAGTAGGCATGGGTGACTGGATGATTAATCAATTTTGATCAGGAATGGATTTGGTTTGTTTTAGTTTTTTTCTTGATATCCATTAATATGTTTCTGTGAATCTCAACAGTGCTGCTTGTGATTGTGTTGTGTTTCGCCAGAAAACTTTCCATATTGTATCATAAACTTAAGTAGCTGTGCAGTTGGAGTAGCCCAACCCCTTAAAAAGCGAGGGAGTAGGTCCTTCACATAAAGAACCTGGTGGGCCCAATCTATAATTTATTATTGATCCGTTATGTACACTGTAAAATAAGATAATAGTAACATCACAGTCTTTTAACTGTATTGTTGTACAACAAATACTTGCAGTGTTCAGTCCCCAAAATACTGTAACTAACTGGAAATCAGTTCAGTGTAAGAAAAAAGTGCTCAAGAAAGCAAGTTGGTTGTGAATTTAATGACATCCTCATCCTTGTGAGGAATGGAGTCCTGCAGTAGCACACTTCAACCCAAAAGTCTGAGCTACTTCACAAGCGGTTGAGAGATGGGGATTCCGTCTTGAAAACAAGGGCTAAATTATCACCCAGGAAGAGCTGCACCCAAGTGCTGTGTCCTTTGAAGCACTGTGAGGCTTGCTGAGTCATTCCCTCTGCTCTCTGGTCAAGCCGGTGCTACCAAGATAGTAACTGGCAGCTGGAAAAGCAGCTTCTGTTGGGGAAATTGAAATTGCTGTTTGTCTCTGCTGTTCTGTTTTCCTCTGGGATTTTGTTTCTAAGTTGGTAACAAAGACTTTAGGTTTTTGCTTTGCTAGAATAAACCTGCTTATTTTTCACTTTTAAATTTTATCTAGTGTATGAATCCATTCAGATTAGGCTTGCAAGTATGTGGTTTATTGCATTTTTAGAAATAGGTTCATGCAGGGTAACGTGTGTGCAGGCAGGCTTCCAAGGAAGGGAACTTGAGAGGAGGCTAGAAACCCCAGTGATTCTATTATATATTCTGCCAGTTTTTCGGGTCGGCTGAGGGCTGATGTCTCCTGGTTCTCAGAAGCAGCCTGCTCTGACGAAGATAGATTGGCTTACTCTGATAAGGAGCGCACAGTGGAGAAATATCACACTGTTTGAAGAACGCCCCTGATCCTGACAAGTCAGGAGGAAGCAAACTCCCTCCCACTGTGCACTCCTGTCCCGCACGATATGTGAATTACATGGGTTCTTTTATGAAAAGCAGCAAGAGAAATGTCTTCAGAGCATCAAATGGTGAAAAAAAAAATACCATCTTATTCAAGAATTTCTTTTTCTGTTTTGGTATTGTAGGTTAGGATGGTTATTCAGCTGGCTTCCTGCCTGGTGTCCCACATCACTGCTACACCTTAAAGAGGCTGAGGACAAAATGCTGAAATGTAAGTCTTGGGTTTTAATAATTTTTTTAATATATGTAAGTATATTTTTTTATAAATTTGTGATAAATATAATCAAAGAAGTTTTAAAATATGGCTTTTAGACTGAGGTTTAATAAACAAGTTCAGAATTAGTTTTCCATTTTTCCCTTGTTTAGATATTTGATTCTAGGCTTTCTGCTTTGAAAGGGATCTCCTTTCAAAGGATGGAAGCATGGAAACAGTGGTTTCCATAGGATGTAGTTCATATTTAATCAGACACGTCTAGCAGCATTATTTTTTCCCCATTTTTTCCCCACTTTTTCTTCAGGTATTACAAGCACATACAGTAAACGATATGTGTATATATCTAATGGAAATAAAATATGGACACTGACGTTCTCTCCGGACCTTTCACATAAAACTCCGCTTGTTCTCCTGCATGGGTTTGGAGGAGGTGTTGGACTGTGGGCTCTCAATTTTGAAGACCTCTGTGAGAACAGGACCATTCATGCTTTTGACCTCTTGGGATTCGGGCGTAGCAGTAGACCACACTTTGACACTGATGCTCGGGAAGCAGAAAACCAGTTTGTGGCATCCATAGAAGAATGGAGGAAGGAGGTGGGGTTAGAAAAAATGATTTTACTTGGACACAACCTAGGTGGATTCCTGGCTGCTGCTTATTCATTAAAATACCCATCAAGGTATGTGAAAATGAAGGAATTATTTTTCTGTATTTGACTAGTGATTTTAACAGATATTTTATTTTATCAGGCTCTGTATAGATAAGTGTTAAGTAAATGATGGTGCTGATTTAAATAAACTTGATACTGAATGTTAAGCCTGAAGCATTAACTGTATGGCTTGTTTCCAGGTGAATAGAAATAAGTAGATGACAAACATGCTTTTCTGAGTATTTTTCTGTACCTCTTTGGGTTTGTTCAGTACCTCCTTGCCATGTTCTAAGGCAAAATTACAAAGATCGTATTCAGGGGTGAATATTTCATAGAATCATAGAATCACCAGGTTGGAAGAGACCCCACCAGATCATCGAGTCCAACCATTCCTACCAATCTCTAAACCAGTACCTCATCCACCTGCACCATAAACACCTCCAGGGAAGCCAAGTCAACCACCTCCCTGGGCAGCCTGTCCAGTGCCTAACGACCCGTTCTGTGAAAATTTTTTCCTTATGTCGAGCCTGAACTGGAACTTGAGGCCATTCCCTTGTCCTGTCCCCTGTCACTTGAGAGAAGAGGCCAGCTCCCTCCTCTCCACAACCTCCTTTCAGGTAGTTATAGAGAGCA
>WAAB01000366.1:39588-82313 GCA_013389865.1 Piaya cayana
GCTTTCTAGACAGACCTCTCCTAGTCTGTAGCTCTGCATAGGGTTGTTGTGCCCCAAGTGCAGGACCCGGCATTTGGCCGTGTTAAACCTCATACCATTGGACTCTGCCCAGCAGTCTAGCCTATTCAGATCCCTTTGCAGAGCCTCCCTACCCTCCAGCAGATCAACACTTCCAGCCAGCTTAGTGTCATCTGCAAACTTGCTAAGGGTGCACTCAATGCCTTCATCCAGGTTATTGATGAAGACATTGAACAAGGCTGGACCATGTAACATCTCTGATCAAACATAAGTTTGTGAAGGGAAAACAGGCCTGTTTCTGCTAGACTTCCCGTTATCACAGATAGCATTGAAACTTTTGAATAGTTACCCGAGGTAATTTATGCCTATATGCTAGCAGTTGTCCTAGTGCAAACATGGTGATATAAAAATTATTTTAGTGACTTCTTGATTTAAATTGTCTGTATGCCACTTCATATTCTTCATACAACAGCTTGGCTGAAGCAGTCTTGTAACTGTACTTCATCAGAGTATTTTGCACCACATCGTAGCCAACAGCTAGTCTGGTCTTTACCCTTAAGAATAATTTGTCTCCTTTTTTATATACTCTGGTTATGTAGTCCCTGGAGAGCTAGGTTCCTACCAGCTGAGGTCATTCTGTCTCAAAACAGGACATTGCTTTTATTTTAATACACGTAGTGGACTCCTGTGAATAACTATAAATAGAAGTTTAGCTTTCCACATTGTATGGCAGGTTCTGTATTACACAAAACATCTTATTGTTTTATGTTCACATCAATTTTTATCACATACATTTTTCTCTCATTTGGGGATCTTGAAATAAATCCATACACAATTTTTTTCCTAGAACACTTCACCTCTTTCTTTCCAAGTAGATAACAACTAGCAATGATGTGTGGAAGTAGACATCTGTCTAAATCCAGAACTGCAGTGAAGAAATGCAGTCCTTTGCTCTAGGGATATAAACCTCTTTTCGGGCATAAAGCGACATTTAGCTAACTATAGGTGGTTTCTTGAAGGGATCACTTAGAATTTCCTTACCCTTTTTTCTGAAGTGTCTAGAAATGGCACCATCTATCCCATTGTCGTTGAATAGGATATTGTTTCTGCCCCCTGCTGACTTATATCAAGAGTGACTCTTTATGATTTCATGCCTCACTTTGCTTAAGTTGGGGTTAATTAATTTAGAGGTGTTTTAGTTTGTGCTCTCACTTTATTAGTGTTTCCCTGAAACTAAACTAAAACCATCAAATTAGCAAATTGACTGGTAGGACATTAAGACAGTATTGAATCAAGTGATAAATATAGCACAGCTTTTAGCCAGATTATCTAACAATGCGTTAGAGGCTTAAGGGATTCTGGATACACATTGTTAGGAAAGTAAATCTGTTTCTCCAAGCTTAGATGATCCATTAATTTACCACATTGTACTGAAGTTGTTCATGGGACGGCTGACATTATGAATCCAAAAAGATTCCTATTTAGAATATTCCCACGTGGTGTTGGGTCACAATTTTCAAATACTGCAACTTCAGGATTACTACTTCTGGAATGATTCTTGGTCAACTTCCCATTATCCTGAGTTATCTTTTAGGCTCGATTCTTTCCTATTTGGCATTTTGGTAAAGTATTAAGAGAAGAAACGTGAAAAAAGACTTACTCTGTTTTTATTCATGTGTTTGCTGTGTTATGTTGAAAGCCATAATTTGTGCACAGAATGTGTGGCTGTCATGAACGGCTCTTCATTGCTTGTGCTTCTTAGCCTCTAATCTCTCCTGCTTCGTTTGTGTAGTTAAATGCTACCCAGTCTTCCCTTACCGTTGGTGTTTGCCTCTGTGTGCAGATGCGCTCATGGCTGAGCTGACAGCCAAGAAGCATCTTTGTGAGCTTAATCCTTTTCAACTCCTTATTTCAAGCACAGATTTTTGGTTTCCCAACTGATTATAGTCCAGAAATAGCCTTTGGAATCACTTCTGACATCATTTTGGGCACTAAGAACTTTGCTGTATTAAATAGCTAATCTTTGAAAGAGAAGGAATTTATGAAGACGAAAGTAAAGATGATGAGACTTGCTTGGAAAATCACCTTAAATATGCAGAACTATAGTTAAGAATCACTTTTTCAGAAATTGGTGATATGTAGGACACTTAGAGTAGGTATGTATTATTATGGGATTAAACAGAAACGGATGAATCCAGTCTACCAAGATGAAATTGATTTTTTGCTTGAGGGGGACTTGCAGGATGAAATGATTGATAGTTGCACATGATAGACTCCTATTGCAATCTCTTTACTGAGATTCTTTTGAGTAATAATTTTATAAACTGTCTCTCTGATGTTTCTTTTGTGACCTAAAATCAGTAAATGTAGAAAACATCTGTTAATTTTGCTCTGCCTCTCTCAGTTCAAATTTTACTTTGGTAACATGATTTTTCAGGGAAATTTTGTGTATCTTCTTAGAACAGAGATCTGGGGTGTCTTGGAGAGGAAAGACTTTTAGCAAGTTTACTTAAGTGAAACAGTTGCAGTTATCTTTGTTTCTCTCAAACCCTTCCTTCAAACAATATTGACTGAGCATATAGGCTAGGCTATTTTTATGAGCAGAAACAAGGCTGGTCTTTTTGTCAAGTGTGTGTGACAGTGGGTATCTTTCAAGCACTGTTTCTTTGTGACATGAGCTTCCAAGTTTCTGGTGTTCATATGTATGATTAGTTGCAATTGAATCTCATTCTAATTAGCAATTGAAAGCAAAACCATTGATAAATAAGAAACTAGGTAATAAGCCACTATGATAAAAATGACTGAAATGATTGCATAATCCACAGATAGCACATTTGTCATACTTGGTCAAAGAAAAATTCATGTACTCTAAACCTCTGAACCTTTTTTGCCAACAGGGTCAAACATCTTATCTTAGTGGAGCCATGGGGTTTTCCAGAGAGGCCTGACAATGCTGATCAGGAAAGACCAATTCCAATCTGGATCAAAGCACTAGGAGCTATATTGAGTCCATTTAATCCATTAGCTGGACTGAGGATAGCAGGACCCTTTGGTGAGTTTTAGCTCTTCGTAAATATGGTTTCTGTTTTTGTTGAACATAAACATGGGGCAGATGCCCCATTAAAATAAGCTTTGTTGCAAGCCCATATCACCCACAGAGAAAAGAGCTGGAGAAGAAAGTGGGAGGGGTTGAGGAAAGATGAACTCTTTGGGACAAGAGGGCAAGTTCTTTCTATTAGAAATACTAGTATGATGTTTTATAGTAAACTACTCTGTTATTGTAGGATACAATTACAGTGAGTCAGACTGTGTGGACATCTGTGGGGAAGCCTGACAAAGTGGCCTGAATGTGAAAAGAGTTTTTTGTTGTTGCCTCCAGTCACATTCCATTTGGTTTTCCTTCCAACTGCAGTTTGATGGACAAGCAGGATTACCAAATTTGGTAAACATTAGAAGGCCATTCTCATAAATTCATTTGTCTTTAGCCTGAGTTTAGGGAAGTTAAATTGAAACTGGGTTCTTCCCATTAGCCATTTTGTTATTACTCTAGAAGATTTTGTCTGTCTCATTGGTATCCTACATTACGGTGACAGTCTGTCCTTCATATTTTCTCATTTCTCCAACAGCACTGATGAGATGTTAGAGGAACTCTATATACCCTAATACTTAGGGATGACCAAAAATACTGTGGTTTTAGTTTTTGTGGAGAGTGGGAAGAGGGGTGTGATCAAATCTTGAATTCATCATATGTATTCCTTCTAGAGGGAAAAGAAGTTATCTATCAATTACACACAGTACTACAGGATTATCTGCTGGAGGGGCTTGGAAAAAGGTATCCTTTGGGCCCCTTGCAATGTAAAATTGAGTCACTTTTTCATTGTTTTTAGTGTTCAGTCTGAAAATAAACTAGTGACATTTCTAGGCTTTGTTTACATTTAAACCACCTTTGTTTCCTAAATCTTTTTTCTATAGAATATATGTATTTTTAATACACTGATCTATTTGATTGTTTTGGGGAGTGTGACAAAATTAAGTCTTCAGACAAGCAGTCTATTTTGTACAAACAGATATTTTTTTTTAAGTGCTAAGTCAATTAACAAAACCACCTGAAGCATATGGAGCAATAAGCACTGATTTAATACCTTTTGTGCAATAACAAATATATGCATGAACATATCCATGTGGAAGAGTTCAAAGCTGAAGTTGTTTCCTTTAGCAACTAAGTGTAGTCAAAGACTTGCTGCAGAGCAAGAAGTAGGCCATGTCATGACGAGGTGTCTTCAACTTAGCCTCCCTTACAGGTTGTTGTAGAGGGTAGTGCATCTCAAACTTTTTCATCCATTTCTCACTCAACATGTTAAAGTTTTCCATCATCAAGTTAATGGGTAATTCTTGATAGGTGGAGTGTAGTTCTTGGAGAAGGATAAGTTTAAACACTGTGCTGTGAGGTAGGCATCAAACCCAATCTGATGAAGGCTTCAACATGCACATGTACCTAAGGTGCTGGGAAGCAGTAGCTGTCCAATCCTCACTAGAAAGCAAATTACTCTTGTTCAAAAGTATGAGTTAGGCACTTAAACATGAGCCAGCTCCTTTGCACTGCCACATGGATGGTATCACATGGATATTTAATCAGACCCGCAGGCAGATACTTAAACCTGGAAGAGATCAAGAGAGATCTTTTTCTTTGAGTGGTTTCCAGTTGATTTGCATGCTTTGCTCCACGTAACTGCGGCAGTAACCAAGGAGACTCACAATATAGGGGTTTCGGTACTTAGGTTGGATTTGTGAATTTCGTTCCTAGAGCTGAATGGCTAAAAATTCCTCAGGACAATAGTCATGTCTCTGTGATCAACACTCTTTTTATGGAACTCAGCATCTTCAATGTTACCGTTTCTTTTAACGTTTCCATCAGCACCATGGGAAAACATCAACCAGGCAGTTGGGAACGTCTTCAGTAAACCTTACGAGAATGAACTGTCATTTCATTCCAAAATTTGATCCAAGTTTCCTTAACTCCTTGTTACATTCTCCCCTGTAAATTATCAGTGAAGGAGAACAGTTATATGATTGAACACACAGACAAAATACTTCTTATCAAAATGGAAAGTGAATTCTAAAGTTTGGGAACTTTCTGTTTTCTGCCTATTTGAAATGAGGATGCTGTGGCCTCTATACTGCTAGCAGGGGAAGACACAGAATTAGTCTCTCTATTCCTGGTACTCTTATTCCAAGCTACTTGTATCATTTGTGCTTAAAAAAAATAACAGACAGAAAAAGAAGTCCAGCAATTGAACTCACTATAAAGTAAATATGAGCAGAAGAGCAAATTGCAGAGTGTTTGCAAAAATTTCATTATTTCAGGACTTAAATTGCTGTTCCTAAAGAGAATTATTTCCTCTTGCACTATGTTAGTTTTCCAAATTAATTTAAAGCATACTCAAGGGCATGTTGCAATAGTCTAATCTCAAGGTTATAAAAACATAGATCACTGTGACAAGGTCCACATAAATAGTACCAGCCTTTGGGCTGGGGCAGGTGGGAAAAAGTGACATCATCATAATTGCACAGATTAACTACGGCATTTTCAGTTGATAAACCCAAGTAGTAAACTGTGAGCCTCTCTCTTCAGGGGTGAATAATATTCTTACCCTAAAGTGGCCTTTGGTTATGCTGTAGTCCCAAAGGTCAATCTGGCCAACCAGAAGAGGCTTCTTCCTTAAAGAAGTGATTCACAATAGAAGCTTAGCTTTAGAAAATCTGAAATAGCACCTTAAGGGACCTGCTTCTCTACTTTGTCTGTTCAGAGAGCATGGGAACAATAGCTTTCCTAGGTTAAGTCTCTTACTTTATACAGGTGTCTTATATACCCGTCAAGTTTTCTACACCCATTTTTCAGCATAAGCTTCTGTTCTTCAACTAAACGCTAGTTAGATGACCTAGCTTCAGAAGGTGACTGTTTTGTAAAAGGAGAGCACAGAGTTATATTTAATGAAGAATAACAGCCCATCTCTTTCAACAGTGCCTTCTGGTTCTGAAAGGTGGAATGCTTTGGGCTCACCTAGTGCTGTCAAAGCAAGGAGGAAGTGTTGGTATTATGTGAGGCTAAACTGATACCAAAAAGATACTCTGCTTTGCCCTTTTGATGGTCCCTTTTTTACATTTCTTCTTTTGCCACAGTGGCCCTTCTCAGACATTCCCCATATGTATTCAGCTGGGATTGAATTGCCCTTTTTCTGGTGCAGCATAAAATCCTTTAGAGTATTTGTTTCATTCCTAAGGCACACAAGTGGTGAAACAAAACATTGGTTTAGAAGTTACCAAGCTTAGCCACAAGTTTCAAGGGAATGCATTTGGAGGGTTCTGAGGGAAAGCACTAAGCAGTCTGATAAAGTTGTCTCTACTAATTCCTCCTTTAATAGCATTTTCTGCTTTAACAGGATTAAGCCTTGTTCAGCGTTTAAGACCAGATTTCAAGCGAAAATATTCATCGATGTTTGATGATAACACTGTGGCTGAATATATCTATCACTGCAACGTACAGTCACCCAGGCAAGTACAAGTGTTCCGGTGTGTGTTTTGAAGCCTTTCATTTACTGAGTGCCTGCTACTCCCTCCAATGGCCATGGCAACAGTGTGCATGTTTTACTTACTGTATTAACTGAAGGAAAAAATAGAATTGCACTTTTTCTGAATTCCAGAAACTGAAAAATGTAAAAGCTATCCTAATTCTGTATTTCTTCTAAACTACCTAGGCGTTAATTGTGAGAGTTCAAACACTAATTTTCATTTTAAAAGATTGTTAGTCGTTTAATTTTTAATGAACGTCTTAAACTTTAGAAGTAAAACATTTCATTCTTTTAAGTGTTATCGCTCAGTACTGTGAAAGCGTAGGCTCTTCCTGTTGAAAATTACATGCAAACCTTGAAAATGTCTATTTCCTAACAGCAAAAAATCCCAGCCTCCTGTACTAGCATGTTCTGTGTTACCAAAAAAAGGCACAGGTACTCCAATTTAGGGAAACAGCAGATCCAATGGAAATGTAATTGGTTTTACTCTTTTGAATTACTTAAGTGGTGAAACAGCATTCAAGAACATGACTATTCCTTATGGATGGGCAAAAAGGCCAATGCTGCAACGGATTCCACAGATGGATCCAGACATTCCTATCACTGTGGTGTATGGAGCACGTTCATGTATAGATGGCAATTCTGGCAGCACTATCCAGTCTCTGAGACCAAATTCGTATGTGAAGACAATAGTAAGTTAACTTTTAAAGCATTTGTTTGTGTGGATTTGTTCGGATTGTGTCTGTTTTTTATACAAGCTGTGAAAATGCTCGCCCTTTGACTTAAAACACAGAGTAATAACTTCCATTTTCTGTAACACAGAGAGAACAAGTGAGAGAAAAGCAAACAAAATATTATTGAGTTCTTGGCATAAGAAGGAGACTTACTGTAGAACTAGAAGCTGAATCAGATCTTTAAGCAAAGTCATTCTTCAGCTTTACAAATTTTGTTCTACAGTGTGCTGGTACAACTAGTTTTTGTGGTCACTAGTATGTGTCTGGGGTTTTGTCTGTGCTGTGAACCGCTGCATGTTTAATATCTGCATACATGTGTGCCATAGTGAGGAAGCTCTCATGAAGTGTTCTGATCAGTCTGCATGATGTTTTTGTTTCTCTGATAAGAGAGTGGTTGATACCTGATGCTTAGGTTCTTTTAATCGTCTTTAAGTTATTAAAAAATATTTAGTGTTGTCTTCCTATCTAACACATTCCTGGTAAGAGTTTAGGCATTGTAATTTAAAATGTATTTGCAGTTTGATGCAAATGGGCACACTGCATTTTTTTGTTGATTTCTTTTTAAAAAACTGGAATTTGAAAGTATCCTTTATGCATTGTCACATCTGTCAGCTGTGATAGTTGAATATGCATATATGTTACAATGCTATGAGGTCATAAAATGTTGGAATACACCAGCTGTTTTCTTACTGGTGTCTAGATCTATCTGGACAGAAGTGTACAATATATGACGATGATAGTATACTACAAGTCATTCAAAGTCTGTGAACTTCATCTAGCTGACATCAGAGCGGGAACTCAGAGAAAAGATGTTGTTATTAAACCATTTATGTGTGATAGAGAACACAAATACATTTCATAAATGTTGACATCCAGACTGGAAGTGTCACTTAATGTTTCACCAGAGAGAAAGCTGTAATAAAAAGTCACTGTTTAGAAGTGTATAGTAGATTGGTAGCATGAGCGTGTACCATTCAGGCAGATTTTTCCAGTCTGGTCAATGGCTTTTAGAAGGGACTATGGAAAACTTTATTGTATTCCAGGTTAAAATTTTGTCAAGCTCAATACAGATTCTAGAAAGTAATTTGGGGTGGTAGAAATTGTAGGGATGCTTAAGAAACCATAGAAAGGACAGGGTTCTTATGAGGCTGAGACATGGGCTGGCAGTGCCATCCTTGATAAATTGCACAGAGATTCTGGGGTTTTATTGTATATGTTTATTTCTAATTAATTTTTATGTTGAGTTTGGCGGGGGGGGGGGGGACACACGGTTAACACAATAACTGCCGTATAGGCTTTTGTTAGAGATTTTAGAGGAAGTGTTTGACTAGAGGGAAGGGTAAATAGATTTAAATGCAAATTAGTCTTGAACTGATTATAAAATGGAAAGAAAATAGGTCAAATACCTTTGCTGTATACTATGGTGTTGGCTTGCTTTCCAGTTTTGGCAAAGAATGATAAATTATAGAAATAGGGTAACCACCCTGTTCGTGGTTACTTAAGCCATTAATTCTGTTACATAGTTGCTGTGAAATAATCTAGGTCACAAATGTGAGTTTTCCCTCATATAGCGCATCATTATGATTTTGCTTGTCCCTGCTTAACGTAGTAGTTGTTCATTCAGAGGGTTGAAATCTGCTTCCACACGTCTAGGAGATCCACAACAATTGGAGTTTTCTGAGTTCTTAATCATTTATTCTAGTACCTTCTTTAGTCTCTCATAATAAGAGAATGCAAAGTATGTGATGCTTTCTCTAAAACAAACACTTACAAAACTAAAGAGCAACCTTGCAGAACTGTTTGGGTGGAGATTGAAGGGGGTGAAGATGAATCAGAAGTTTGATATGAAAAGCATGCCCTCCTAAGTTTGTTTTTGCAGTGACTTGTGTCTGCTTGAACAGTGGTTTTTTTCGTTTAACAAGGTGTTTAGTTACATAAGCAGTAGTTTCACCCTCTCTTTCTGTGTAGCAAAGCTCCTTCAAGGGGTGAAACAGGGTTTCCTTTTTCTCTTTGTTGACAGCCCTTTTTAGACTGTATGGTACCACCTCCTGGCTGCAGCCATGCTGCCCGCGTTAACACAGGTTGTGTGCAAGAGATAAGTTTTTACTTGCAAAGAAAGATATCGTAACTAGAGCTTACCAAGTAAGCAACGAGTAAAAGTCAGGTTCTTCACACATTGCAGTGTTTATTTATTTGTTATTACATGGTTGTAATTCTGACCTGTTTCTTCACCTTTGTTCTCCAGGCTATCCTTGGTGCGGGTCATTATGTGTACGCTGATCAGCCTGAAGACTTCAACCAGAAAGTGAAAGATATCTGTGATTCTGTGGACTGAGTCTCTTCTATCCCTTACAAAGTTGTACAACAGATAGCGTTTGATAGCAATACACTCTAGGAAATCACAAAATAATGCAGAGCTAACAGAGCAGGCTCTATTTGCACACTGTTTCTTCTAAGAAGCCATTTGCACACTTAAACCACTAAGTGCCTTCTCTGGGGCAGGATAGGGAGATCCGAAGCAAACTTTGTACAGCATTGTTTGAAATTGGTCTTTACATCATTGGCCTGTCATATATGAAATTACATATAACTTTTTAAAACTGGTATTTTTGTCAAAGTTTAATTGAATTTTGCACATGTTGAACTCTAAAAATGCTGAATTCTCCATTGGCACAAAGAGCTGCATCGATACAGATACAATGTCTAAAATGCAGTTTGATTTCTTTATAAATATTTGCATTTTTAGTTGATGTTTCATAGCAAGAATATGAAATTATGTATTTTATTTTCAGAAAACAGAACTCCATGTAGAATATTTTAAGAGGATATTTTTTTTAATTGGAGTGATAACAGCTTATAAAGCTGATTTTGAGAGGGACATGGCCAAAATGATGAGTAGTGTCTGTCACCGAGATGTGTTTTAGTTGTAAGGAATTGGGGTGCAATAGTAGGAAATCTTTCTTCTGTTGGATTTTATTTCCATTTCTCAAGGCATCTTTTTCCATCTGTGCAACTTTTACGGAGGGCTCTTTAAGAGTCAATGATGTCACCAGCACTCATGCTTCCAGAAGTATTTTGTTATCTAGATTTCAGATTTTGTTATCTAGATTACAGAAGATGGCTTGTTAGTAACCCCATCTATTTTTAACACTTAACTACAGGATTTGTTAGTAGCCTAAACCTAACAGCCATAGGTTAAGTTGACAAGATTTTATTAGGGCTAGAGAATGGCCATCTGGATACTGAACGTAGTTTTCCTTTTAAATAGAAAACCTAAGCCACTTTTCAGTAAATTTGGGGCAGAGAAGAGGCAGGGGAAGAATACTGAAGTTCTCTGATTGGGAACTACAGCAGGTTAGTGTATTTTAGTTAACATGCAGCCTCCTTATAGTAAGGGTTGTTACTGGAATGAACAAGGCCACTGTAACAAATTTTAATGACATGTTTTGGAGATTCTTTATATAATTATATATTGTAATTGAGTGTTTCTATATCAGAGATAATCCTGTCTCTGCATCTTTTTGAAATTGTAGTTTGATGTTAGTAAATTATATTAAGAAAAATACTTTGTCACTTTAAAGCCAAATTATGTGGTGGTTTGTTTTTTAACAAGTTTACATAAAACTGTTGATCTACTTTTGAGTATTAAATTGACTACTGAAGAATTCTCGATACTTTTATATGTAGAGGATTTGAATTAATGGGAACATCATCTTAAAGCTTGAGTGGGATTCTCTGCATTTTTACACAAGTTAAGAAGTTGTTGTACATATTTATGATGTGGAAGGAAGAGGTACCCAAAATCTTCGGGAAACAGTCTTGACTGTGTTCCCAGCCAAACTTAATATCTCTCTTTCTGAAAGAGATTTTAGCTATATGTTGCTATGTAAGCATCAGTCATTGTGACTGCCTTGCCTGGTAGTGCTTAATATCTAAGAAGCTAAAGATTTTAATTAAAATTAACTATTGAAGATGCCAGAATTTTTAAACAAAATTTTGGGTTATTTGCTAAAATCTTGAGTTCAAAATGGAAAATCAGAATATCACTTTCATTTTTGAATATAAACTATAGATTATCAGTCATGCCACCATTTAGTCTGATGCCTTCAGTAGGTATTTTTTCACCCCTTTCTGAGTCAAATTTGTGTTTATCAGCTTAAACAGCTGGTTTAATTGTGTGTAAAAACCTAATGCAAATGTATATTCCGAGTCTTCTCCTAATAAGAAAAGTTGAAACAGCCTATTGGTATTTTCAGGTAGCACTTACTGATGGGAATTCTAAATTCCACATCAAAAGATGGAAGTAGGGATAAAAATTGCACACTGAATGTGAATACTGTTTTAAATATCCCTTCGTTTTTCAGCTTGCTGTACTAATAAGATTTATTGCTTAAGTTTTGCACAAAAAAAATCTGAAATGTTATGTTTGATTTATGTTAAGACATGATGTTACTTTTGTAAGAATTGTGCGTGATTAAGTCCTGGAAATCAAGAGTAATTAATAAGTTGAACTAACCGTGCAAGACACATTAAAAATACGGTAATGCTTATTTTAAAATGTCTCAATGTCCTTAGGTTTTCTTGTATTTAATTGAAGCTGGTAAGCATTTGTCAATAAGTAGCTGCAGGCTCAGAATGCTGATTGTATATAGAAAGAAAATATTTGTTGGTTATCTTGCAGGCAGTATTAGATACTGCTGTGAAGGTCACGATGGAATTCTGAATATCCTGTAGTGTGCAACATAACCCAATAAAGTTCCTTTAATAAACAGCATAATAGGTGCTGAACTGAAAATGAATGGCACATACCAAAAAGGCTTGGGAGCTAAACCTTTTGTGAGCAATTACTGTCTAGGAATAAGCTCAGTTTCTCCGGCAGATGTGTTGACCAGTTGTTTAAATTTACTGCAGTGAGCACTGAACACTGATGATGCTATTTTTTATTATAACACTGTGAATCAAGACAAGAATCACAGGCATAAAAGGCACCCAAAGATCTATCCTGTTGTAGCATCAAAATGAAGACAACTGTGTAGCAGAGGCTAGGGCATAACAAAAAGAATCCAAAATATTAATAAAAATCCAAGATTAACTGTCTAAGTCTCCAGGACACGCTCTTCTTCCAGAGGTTGTTGTGATAAAATTTTATTAAAGTAACTTAGTAATATTTTGTTTGCATGGTTGAATTTGTCTCGTTACTTATTGAACCCTGCCAGATTAGATTTTGGTTCTGAAAAACTGATTTTCAGAGAAGTAATTTATTGATAAGATTCTATAATAAAACATTCACAACCATCACAAGCAAGTTCTATTTGTATCTGATTGTGAAATGGAAATTGAGAATGCGAATTCGTAGGCATCAAGCCTGGAAAAATAGGTCCAAAGAGGAAAAATGTGCACATCCAATTTCACTCATCTTAAACTAATGCTGGCATTACTTTTAAAACCTTATCTTTTTAAGGTAGCTACAATTATTTGTACCAAATTAATGTGACAGTCTCTGAAATGCTCTTTGTGGTCTGTTATAGTTCCTCAAGTTCCCAGTCCTACCAGGTCAGTTGTTCAGCTTTTTGACTTGGCATAAGGCAAAATTAAATACAATAAAAGTACCTGGAATCAGAGTATGGGCAGATACAATCAAGAATGCCTCTTTGCTAACATTCATTGATACGTGATCCTCCAAAAGCCTAAGGATACTAGTCAACTGCTGTTTAAATGGGTAATTTCTTGGGGCTCCTCTGTGTATCTGTGTTCAGTTCTGGAGTCCTCAGCACAGAAAGGACACGCATCTTAGAGTGGGTCTAGAAGAAGGCCAAGAAGATGATCTGAGGGCTGGAGCGTCTGTCATATGAGGACAGGCTGAGACAGTTTGGGTTGTTCAGCCTAGAGAAGGTAAGACTGAGGAGACCTTTGCAGTACTTAAAGGAAAGTACTTACAGGAAAGATGGGGATTGTAGTGGTGGGACCGGGGTAACAGTTTTAAGCTGAAAGAGGAGAGATTTAGTTTAGACATTAGGAAGAATTTTTTTACTGTGAGGGTGGTAAGGCACAGGAACAGGTTGGACAGAAGTTGTGGCTGCCCCATCTATAAAGATGTTTAAGGCCAGGTTGGGTGAGGCTTTGAGCAACCTGATCCAGTGGGAGGTGTCCCTGCCCATGGCTGGGTTGTCGGAACTGAATGATCTTTAAGTTGGTTTCCAACCCAAACCAGTCTATGATTCTGTGATTTTGTTGGCTTTTATGTTGGCCACTTCACCATCAGCCCATCCTGCAGTGTTAAAGCACAGCAGTGCACCCAAGCTGCCAGAAGCCTCTGTCTGGGAGTTTATTTTGTAGGGAATGCAAGTGAAACTTGTCAAAGAATGAGTCACTAAAGATAACTAGGGAGAGACATGTTTTAGTGAGTCTAGTAAGATCAGGACAGGACACGGGTGTTTGGAGCAGCTGTTTTCTGGGATTAGTGGCTGTACGTAAAAAAAAGAAGAAACTTCAGGTTCTCAGGCAATTGATGGATGGACCAGTGTGCAGAGCAGAGGTACATAACTGGAATGACAGCATACACCACAAGGAACAGTAAGAGCTAGAAAAGAATGAGGCAGATGAAAACAGCAATATTCAGCTGAAGAGCTAGGGAGTGTGAATGTTTGCTTCAAGAGCCAGTTCAGCTCTGGGTGAGGGTAAGGCAAATTGTGAGGGGAAAAGTTCAGGATGCCCTGGGCATAGAGAGAGCCAGGGCTGGCAAACTAGAGGAGAACCTGGCTGATGTGCCTGGGATAGGTATGAGGTTCAGGGCTGGAGCAGGAGGTACTGTGCTGCTAAAGGAGCAAAGGCAAGGAGATGACAAAGCCCCAGGCAGCCAACATCTGTGCTGTGCTAAACTGAAGTGTCTTTTCGTATAATTAATTCCTCATTGCAATAAAACACTGAATCTTTGTTTTAACTACAGCTTTTTGTCTGGGTGCTGGAATGGGACAGCAAGCTGGCATTTCCATCTCCACACTCCTTTCTCCAGTTTTTCTCGGACCACCTAAGGCAGTCCCGCAATGATGCAGCTCACCAGGGGAATGAGTATGCCTGCTGCATCAGCTAAAGGGAATACTATCTGGCAAACTTGGAACTACACAATTTCAGGCACTGTGTAGTTTTGGTATTCCTGCTTTGGCTAAAGCTTATCCTCTGCAAGGGTTATTCCACAAGCTGAGCACTATTGCCTCAGACTGGTACTTGGATGGGAGGCATTTAAAGAATGGCAGTTTCCTGCAGCGCTCGAGAAATCATGAGAAACCACACTCTCACAAGTCAAAGATGAGTTGATGACAAAGCATGAGGTGAGAGACCGCCTGAGGTAAAATGAAAAATCAAGACATAGAACAAGACTTGTCACTAATCGTGAATCCATCTTGTACAAGAGGAGTGGAGAGCCTTGGCTGTGTTTCAGTTTGCCTCATTACATTTTGATCATGGGAGTATCCTACCTTAAGATTTTGATGTGGTCAGTAGAAAGCAGAAATATAAAACACAGAAAAATAATCACGTATATTTTAAAAAAGAATCTTGAGTGGTGAGAACATAGTATGGTGATGAAATTTAGACATTTGAGGATATGTACATAGTTTACAATAGTAATTAGCAACATGCGAGGTGGTGACGACACCAAGTGTTAGGTGTTTACTTGTATTTACTGCTTCACTTATAGAGGAAAGTTAGGAAGCTGAAACAGTTTGGGAAAGCTGGGTGAGGGCTGTGAGGTGGTGGAGTGCAACCTCAAACACACTAAGAAGTAGATGTGCTTTGAAAATGAATTCCTGCAAAAGCAGAATCCTCATATGTTTACAGGTCTGTTTCTGCACTCTTGAATTCACTTCCTTCATGTGTAACTGGAACTCTATGTGGAGCAAGGTGAAGCTATCACTTCCTTCGCAGCTTCACGGTATTTCAATGCTTGTCTGATACCCAGCAGCCTTCCTGCTTTGACTTTATTTAAAACCATTTGCATCCACTCAGAGCTCACATCTAAACCAGAGGCTTAAACAGCTCAGTGGATGCAAATCCCCCAGATGGAGCACTCCTCTGAAAAAGGGATTATTGCTCACATTTACCCAAGAAAATTTACATGTTCTCCTCCGTGCCTGCCAAGAGTGGGATCTACCTCCCTCAGCTTGTCCTGCTGGATGCTGAGTCCTTATGTTTGACCATGAGCTGGTGGCCAGTTTTGCCTTGTAAGTGTCCCTAGCAGATGCTTTGATAAATACAGGGTTAAGGAAAATGACCATTCTGCGAGCACTCTTCTTAGTGGGGATGAGAAGGTGATGACGGTCGTGCATGGGGGAGAAGGACCAGCACAGAGTCACTCCTGAGAGTGGTGGGGTGGAGAGCCCACCCAGCCCTTGGCTCTGGCTTGTTTCCAGGCTTGCAGGGGCCAAGAGTTGTGCCTCTCTCAGTTCTGCTTGCTGCACGGCCCTGACCCACAATTTAATTCCTCACATTCAGCTGTCCTGGGCTGCAGGATTAAGCTTTTGAGCCTCCTGGGCACATCTGTCCAGGAGATCCACTGGTAGATTTAGCCTGCTCGCAGCTGAAGTGCTCAGGAATACGTGGCTGTTCCTACAGGAAAAACTTTGCAGTGTAGGAGAGGGTGCAGGTAAGGTGAGAGAAAGCTGAGGAGAAAACCCTCTTTCATCTCTCTGTACTGACTCCTGCCCAGCTTTCAGCCCTGCTCCATGCCTTGCAACGTGCCTGGCAAGCAGCAGGTCCCCCATTTGGGGAACACCTGTACCTGGCCACAAATCCTCACCCTTTCCTTCCTGGAGATGTCCCATGCTCCAGCCTCCATGCTTCTGGATAAACTGGTTGCTCTGCACAGGTGGAATCAGGGCACGCTGGAATTCTGCATCATCCTGGAGCAGCTTCCAGCTTATGCAGCATCTGCCACGGCTCTTGCTAGCAAATGCCCGAGCTGGTACCTACCGTGATTTAGGGTCACGTCTTGCTCACAGAAAACACATAGTCAGCTGTGCTACAGAGGCAGTTGTTACCAAAATGATGCATAAGCCATTTTTTTTTCCATACTGGCAGCTTTCAGCAGTAGTTTGGAGGACAACAGCTATTAACCACACAGCAAGGTTGGCCTATAGATATGTTTTTTGAAGGGATCTAAAAGCAGTTTTTACTAAAATGCTGAAGGGCTAGTGAAGAGCTGCATTTATTTTCTTTCCTGGCAAACTCCAGAAACATGAAAATCCAGCCAGGTGAATGAATCCAAACTCTCATCAACTCACATCTTTAATTAATAGGCAAATGATTACAAAAGCATTTCCCCAGGCTTCTTCAGTGCAAGCTAGCTGCCAGCTGGGGCTGTGTCTCCACCACACCAATATCCTCTTGCCTGCCTCATCTCCCAAGTGACAGGGGACAGGCCTCAAGCTCCACCAGGGGAGGTTCAGGCTGGATATCAGGAAAACATTTTTTACAGAAAGGGTCATTGGGCACTGGAACAGGCTGCTCAGGGAGGTGGTTGAGTCACCTTCCCTGGAGATGTTTAAAAGACAGGTGGATGAGGTGCTGAGGGACATGGTTTAGTGTTTGATGGGAATGGTTGGACTGGATGATCCTGTGAGTCTTTTCCAACCTAGTGATTCTATGATTAGCCATGCAGGGGGACAGGTGGAGCAAGGCAAGAACGGGAGGCCCTCACCTCCTTTACTCAGCCAGTTCTGTGGAGACCCTGCTAGAAGGGAGACAGTGCTTCCAAACCACCCCAGCACCTCCTCTGGACTCCTGCACTACAATTTCTTCCTCCACAACTGATAGATTGATAACTGTAAGTACAGGCAGAGGTGAAATAGGAAAGTTGGAAAGGGTGAGTGTGATGTGATCCCATTAACGTAGACCTCTGTAGTCCTGTCATTGTTTTATTTATCCTAATGCCTCTTCACAAGGCAGAAGTGAAGTCCATAAGGAAAGGCTAGACATTGGAAAGAGGAGAGGGAGCAGAAATAAACCTCCTCTGTTATTACAGACCAGCCCCAGAATGAGAATAAATGGTGATAAGAGGAAAAATAACTGCAATGTAATTATTTAATAAGGGACAAGTTTTAAAGCGGCTCCAGTCTGGCTTCTAATTTTGTTCCTGTAATTTGATTGTGGGTTTAAATGGGCCTGCATAGACATTAGCTACTTGATCTGTAAGCAGCAGCAGGTGAGCAGAGCAGAAGTATGTGCTGGGGCACAATTGTGGGCGCTGCACCCTGCCAGCCTGCTGAGAGCTCATGCTGCCACCGCCCTCGGCTTCAGGGCAGGGGAGAAGCTCCCTCTCCTTCAGCGAGTCTGTCACCAGCAGGTGTTGAGACCCCCAAAGACAGGGAGAGAGTGGGGCAGAGGATGTAAGACAGCTCAGATACCCCCAGCATCGCCTCTTGGTGTACTCTGCTCGCTCTGGGAGGTGCAGCAACCCTCTTCTGTCTGGACCCCAGGACAAGCGGTGGCAGCTTCCCTGCTGCTTAGCTGCGTCTTCCCAGGAAATTTTGTAGTAGGGTAGCATGTGTGCATGGGTGGGTGCAAGAAAAACGGGAGCTTGAAGAAAACAATGCTGTAAAAAACAAGAATAAATTCTATTATCAAGAAAATATTGACTCGTTAGTAAATAAAAAATAAAGATAGAGCCACAGAAAGCTGTCAGGTGCTGTGAGTGGCACAAGCAGCTCTGCCATAGCACAAGGGTGTCTCCAGCCTCCGTTTCAGCGAGCCGCCACTGCATGTCACTGTTAGGACACCGCAATGCAGTTAGGGTGGCCTGAGGTTTATAAAGCTCTGGTGGGGCCAGATGGTGTCCCCGAGGTCAGGGCCACCTCTGGTGGAGATGGGCTGCAGGGACCCAGTACCTGAGGTCCCTTGACCAGAGGGGCAAAGGAGCCTAATGCCCTCTGCAAAAAATAGATTGTCCTCAAAGTGGCAGAAATGAGTAGTCTGAGCTACATGTGTAATTAAAAAGGCAGGTTTTTTTCCTGAGAGAGGCACCAAAGTAGGACCTGGTGTTTATAAGTGGGGACAGGGGAGTAGCAAGTGTCCCCCATGACTGTTCCCAACTGGCCCAAACCCTCAATAGGGCAGCTGGGATTGTATCAGCTGCTGCTGTGGGGAAGGGGCAGTTCATGAGACCTTGCTGGTGGGACTGGTGATCATGGGAGCTGGGGCAAGGTGAGACTGCCTCCCTCAGTTTGGCTCCCCCACTCAGGAGGGTGGCCAGCCCATGGTCAGGAGCAGTACCAGCTACGACTGGAGCATGGGGCTGGTCAGGATGTCAAAGGACACTGGGGCGTCACAGCCACATGCACGTGGACATTGGGCTGCTGGATGTAGTCACTGGGCACCTGCCTTCCTCATCTGGGTGCTGATGACATGAGAAGAGGTGGAATCCTTGCCCCTGCCCACACCCTTCCCTGCTCCTCTAGCTTTCCAATCAGCAGTGGGAGCATGGTGGCAGATCACACAAGGGATGACGCATCTTTCCCAAAAACACATGTTACAGTAATAGAGCAGGATTCATGGTTCAAGGGAAAATTGAAATCCCATTGTGTCCTAGTCATCATGGGGACCTCGGTCAGGGGATGTGGGTAAGTAAAGAAGAGGCTCCTGCTCTCTTCTTCCTCATTCCCATGGACATCTAATGACACCCTCTGGAAACAGGGAATTGTGCTGAGGCAGAGGAGGAGAAATATGCCAGGCTAGAGGGCTGCAGTGGGAGATACAGAAACAGAAGTGATGGTTACTGCAGTCAGGATCATTTTAAGGACATGGGCTCATGGAGGGCAGCAATGTAATCACACATAAATCCATGTTTTGCCTACCCAATGTGACTATTTGTGTATGCCAGCTCCAGCTTACAAAAATACCATCATAGTGCCCAGGGCGGCATTAGAAAAGATCGTGTTGGAGATGTCTTTGGCATCCTATCAGTCTTTGGACTGACCATCTCAGCACCTGTAACATCATCTCCCTATCCCACTGCAATTCTTACTCTCCATAGTCTGTCATCGTTGAACCAAGGTGCCCAACCCAGACCCTATGGCCACGTCGTGTCTGTCTGTGGAAGTGAAGGTCACCATAGGAACAATCTGGAAGCCCAGCACTTGCTGCAATACTGAACTTCTTAGAGCATTTTTCAGTCTGAGATGCTCAAAGATGCTCAGCTGCTCTGCAGGTCCCCCTAGCATACGTACATGGGGTGTTTGTCTCAACAGGATATTAAAAAGAAGAGATTATAAAAGCAAGGCACGATATGAGGCAAGGCTTAGCTCGCAGAGCCGACATTTATCTCTTCTCCACAGCTCATGTTCAGTGCACAGGAAACATCTGCCAGCGCTCTACGCCCTCTCCTCATTCTCCCCTCCTCCCTCAGAGCTGCTGTGCTTCACCTGGGAAGGGGGGGAATCTGGTGCTGTGGTGGTGATCGAGTACCCTGGGTCATTTCCCCAGAGGGAACCTAGGAACCTGTTTTGTCTCCAACTGGGACACCTGGCCCTGCCTACACTTCCCTGCCTGCCTCTGGCCTTGTCTCTAACATGGACCATGGCCCTACAGGGAGCTTCTCCCAGGTATGGATACCTCGCTCATGTGTTACCACTTGCCTCCATCCCCATCTCCTTTTGCTCCTGGCACCCTAGACCTAGCTCACCACGCTGGGGGCTATCAATGAACCCCAGGTCCAACCCTGTTATGTCAAATCCCCTGGTGTATTTGATTCCCCTTTGCTATTTGACTGTGCCAGCTTTACCTCTGGTTCAGCATCCAGGGAAAATAGTGTTTCCCATGACTTTATCAAGGGAAGAAATAGCGAAGGTCAGGGATTACACCCCACTGGGCTGTGGGCACTGCTGATACCCCTGCCAGGGCAAGGTGCAGAGGGCAAAGCAGTGGGCAGTCCTGTGGGGCTACCCACTGCAACATGAAACAGCATCTCTCAGTTTTGATGTCAAAACAGCTGGCTGTATTTTCTCAACGTGTGTAAAGACAAGCTAAGACAAGCTGTCCAGCTCCTGATCCCAAAAAATCAAGCTGACATGAGCTCGACATTTCTCTCTGTCATGGCTAACCCAGCTAATAACTGTTCCTATTTCCCTCCACCACCCCCAGTCATTTTTTTCTCCTTTCTCCTCCATTCTGGTTTTACAGTCACAGGATAGACAGGCTCACAGGCTATTTTTAGGTCTCTAAATTACTTTTCAGATCTATTCTAAATTTACCTCCCAATAATCTAAAGTCTCAACGTTGCAAGAGTGAGAATCATGTCTGCAAAAGAAGAAGGAAGAAGTTTAAATTCCTGCTTGCTGGGCCGGACTCTTTCACTGTGGCAACCTCTAAGTCTTACTCCTACTCAGCCGTCATCTCTCCCACTACACAACTTCTGTCCATCCCAGCCAGCCTCGGCTAGGAATGGTTGTTCTGGTTTGAGCAGTGGCAGGGGGGCAGGGGAGCCCCAGGCAGGTGTGGAGGAACCTTGTAGCAGAGAGGGATGGAGGCAGCACCCCATAGTCCCACATTCATAGAATCATAGAATAGAATCGTAAAATGGTTTCGGTTGGAAGGGACCTTAAAGACTATCCAGTTCCACCTCCCCTGCCATGGGCAGGGACACATTCTACTACATCAGGTCACACAAAGTCTCATCCAGCCTGGTCTCAAACACCTCCATGAATGAGGCATCCACGCCTTCTCTGGGCAGCCTCACCACCCTCACAGCAAACAATTTCCTCCTAATATCTAATCTAAATCTCCCCTCTTTCAGCTTAAACCCGCTACCCCTCATCCTGTTCCTGCACTTCCTGATAAAGACCCCCTCCCCAGCTTTCCTAGAGGCCACCTCTAGGTACTGGAAGGCTGCTCCAAGGTCTCCTGGGAGACCTTATAACTGGGTTTATTCCTGGGGGCTGAATGAATTGCTGGGTTTGCAGCTGCAGTGCACTGAACACCAAAAATATTTTACCTGCAAAGCTTCCTGTGAAAAAAAACATAACATTTTAGAAAATTAACAAAGAAATTGTGTGCTCTTGAAGAAGACCATACCACAAGCCCAAGGCAAAGCAAGGAAGCGAAGGAGATCCTGCTGTGCAATTGCTGTGGGATGCTCTTACGCAGAGCTAGAAAATAAGAAAACTTTCAAATATTCCTTCAGGGCTGGGAGCCCTTTGAGTGTCTGCCAGCTCATCCTGCAGCGCCTAAGGGATAAACCCGTTCTTCCCACTTCTAAATATTTCGTGTTAACACCAACCAACCAGCTGACCCCTAAATCCGCAGTAATTGCCCCTTTCAAAAATCACATGCAAATGATTTTATCTCATGATGGATGAAGCCTTAGGCTGTAAGTCCAAGGCTATGTTCCTATCACCCTGAGCTGCAGAGCCAAAAGAGCTAAATACTATTAGAAATAAACTATTTCCTCCTCTGTCCTTCCTCCCAGTCAGTTCTAGATCAAACTGGCAGGATGATGCAGTGGGCAGGGGGAATGGGAGAGAAGGAGGAAAGGAGGGAAGGGGTTAACCCTCTCCCCCATGGTAAAGCATTGAGGTTGCTTGCCAGCTTTCACAAAAGCTGCAAGTCATTCTGCCAGAACAAGGAGGGTTTGAAGTCTCTGGGATGCTCTCAGCAAAGTGCCGCAATACAACCCCAGCCCAGCTGGCATAGCAGGCAGGGGAGGTGGTGGTGAGGGCACCCACTCAAGCTGGGGAAAGGGAAAGAAACCCCAAGCAAGAGCTTCCTGGCAGGACTGCAAAAACACTGTTGTCTTCATGTTTCCTTCTTCACCTTACCCTCTCCTTTGACCCTCATCCTTCATATGTCCTAGTATCCTGGGTTCTTCACACTCAGCCAAGTAATAAAGGGGGTGAGATGGTGCTGCAAGTCCAGGTGGGACCAGGAGCAGTCACTACATCTTCAGCTCCCCGATGCACAGCTTCTGTGGGAAGGTGTGGAAAACATTGCAGTTTTCAGATACTCTCCTATCATAGAATCATAGAATCTTATAATCACTAGATTGGAAAGGACCCACTGGATCATTGAGTCAAACCATTCCTATCAAACACTAAACCATGACCCTCAGCACCTTGACCTCCCATCTTTTAAACACCTCCAGGGAAGGTGACTCAGTCCCCTCCCTGGGCAGCCTGTTCCAGTGCCCAGTGACCCTTTCTGTGAAATATTTTTTCCTGATGTTCAGCCTGAACCTCCCCATGCGGAGCTAGAGGCCATTCCCTTTCATTCTTTCCCCTGTCACTTGGGAGAAGAGGCCAACTCCCTCCTCTCCACAACCTCAAATTGGACGTCTGCCAGGGATGCACCAAGTGCTGCCTGCCTGTCCTAAAGAGAATAGCTGGGGTTGTGACTGTTCTCCTCCTCCACCCCTGGCCCCAGTGAGACCACCAGGCATCCCCTGCTGTTTTTCAGAGAGAAACGTGCTGGAGTTAATGGGACTCAAAGGGACACCTTGCTATCAACACCCGTTTCCAGGGAGGAAAAAATGTTTTCTTGGAGAAATATCAGTCCATGCTGCATTATAGGCAGAGAAAAAATATGTAACCCACCAAGGTAAAAAATCATCGGCAAAATACAGGGCACATCTCGACTGTGTCTAAGCACAGTGGCTGCACCGAGCAGGTGGCAGACACACAGAAAGGTGAGGTTAGATTAGGTAGAAAATACCCCTGTACCAAGCGATGCCACTTTGGAGCCCAGATTTGGAGGTTTGGGAAGCAGAGATAGTGGGGTGGCAGAGCAACATGAGGTCACTGAACTACAGAGTTCCTGTTTGGGGGAGCAATATTCTTCCCAGCCAGATCCCACCTTCATTTTGTTGCTTGGCAGCATAAAACCCACCCTACTAAAAGCACATAAAACTGCCAGCATAATTTCCTGGCTTATATTTTTACATTTAGAGCAAATTACATCCAACACAACCCAGGCTTTTGAGGGAAGCCTTGGTCAGTTAAGATTAGCTGTCATTTTGCATTTATTACTGTCGTTTATGAATTCTCCTTGTTGCCAACAGGCAGAAGGAGAAGATGGTGCACAAAATAAAAAGATAATTGACAGAGAAGCTCATCGGGGCCCTGATTTCTATCCCTCTGTCATCTCTGGCTGAGCTCTGTCCTATGAGTCAGCTTCAGAGGGCTCTGGAAAACCATTGCCGTTTCGGCATCGCTATTAACCCGCACATATATTCTCCTGACGGCACTTGGAGGGCATGAGCAAGGGCTGCCTGCCAGCCAGGGTGTAGCTGCCTGTAACCTATACTTGTCCCAGTGACCACAAGCCTTTGCTGTACTGGGCATTGCTGGAGAAAGGGGACTGGGCTGCAGGGACCACCAAGCTGACCTGGCTAGTGTTTTCTGGTCGTGATTGCTCAGGGTGGGGCCGAAGCTGATGCTCCAGGCTATAGATGGGTGGGTAGGGGCCTAGGGATTTGCACATCACCTCACGCAGCTGCATCCTGGCACAGGGAGAGCAGAATCCCAAGGCGTGCAGGGCCGGATGGTGCTTCTGTGCCCTAATCTGCATAAAAAGTGGCCAAATTGAAAGAAACTATGGGGAATATTTCAGACTTATACAGTTAAATGGACAGTTCTAAAGGCCCTGTGTTCCTGGGGGTGCATATAAACCTTCTTTGTCTATTTACCCCTTTACTCCTTGCTTGTGCAATTGCATAATAACAAAATGACCTTGAGAGAGAAAAACGACATTACTCCAGGATGCTGGTTCAGATGATGAGAGCTTGTGTAACGCTGTATTTCTGGCAGGCCATCACTCCAAAGATGTCTGTCTCTAATCAAAGGTGAGTTTAGAAAGAAAACTTTTCCCCTCTGCTACCACAGCACTATTTCTGAGGCAAATATTGTTAGCAGCACATTGTTGGACAAAAGGGTTAAATTTCTATGTCTTTTACATGGCATGATGTGTACATGTCACTTATACATAGATCTGGAGTGAAGATGAAATAGCTCATTACTCATCAGTGGCAAAAAAAAAGTATCATGAATCAAATTAATGGTCAAGGCAGGTGGAGAGGAGGGGGAGAAGGGAAACTACTAGGTTCCCATTGTTCAGTGTCTTTCTTGTCTTGCAGGAATGCCAATGAGCAAACAAGCCCCCCAATTTGTGCAGAGCACCTTCTCAGAGCTCAGAGCTTGGATTTTGGTGGTAACCCATGCAGTAAACCCTAAGCCCTTCTGCAAGGTTAATGATTACAGAGCCTGCCTATACCTAAGGGGAAGGTTAGGCACACTCCAGTGCTGGACAATGCATCTTACAAAGCTCACAGAGGCATTCCTGGTGAGGGTGCAAAGAGCCACTATCAGCCCACCTTATCTGATGACCCACCAAGTGAGCTCAGAAAAATCTCCTCCTCTCTGCTTGTTCACAAAGGGCTGCCACAGCCAATCTGCAGCCTCATCAATGAAGAACTAACTAAGGGGCAAGGGGCAGACATGACCCAGCCTGGAGGCCATGGGCCAAAGCTCACTTGGTATCCGCCCTGCACATCATTTTTTCTTGGGAGAAGGGCACCATAGATCTCATTCAAAGGGGTATGAAGGGAGTGGGACAACTGCCTGACGTCACATCCCACCCCTGTATCTGTTTCTAAACACAGATCAGGATTTTATCAGACCATCTTTGAATGTACATGTGGCCACCATATTATCACTTCTCTTAATTGTGAGGCACACTCCCTACAAGGGTTGCCACCAGCTCCCTCTCCCCACAGCAACAAGCATTCATGCCAAAGGGTTTAATTTCTCCTTGCATCATTATCTTTCCATGTGCTTCACTTCAAACACTGGTCCAGCACTGAAGTCTTTCAAGCAGTTGGCGACAGGACAAACCAAACTTGGAATTACACTGACTATCTCTGAAACCTTTTTTGCAGTATCAGCTCTCTGGGGTCACGAGAGACCTTCAGCCGCGCAAGGAAAGACTGTCACCCTTGCTTTTAGCAGCTGTCATTGCTGATGAGAAGCTTCCACATCCTTTCCTTGGAAAAAGAGTTCCTACAAAGTACGGGTGAAGAAAGAAAAATCTTCCCCTGTTATAGGGGATGATTACATAGCATATCTCATCACTGCCTTTGACCACATGGGCCAGGATGACTCCTAATGGTAATATCCTTGGTGGGAAACTGGAAATCCAGTCAATTCAAACTCCATGTGCAGCCTTGGACCCCATCCTGCTCTGTGACCCACAAAACACAGATCCCAGCTCTGCTGAGCCACCAAGGAGACCATGGGGCAGCTGATGCTTGTGGGAGGTCTGCTGCAAGACCTCAGCTACCTCCTGTGTTTCCTCATAGTATGTATCCTGCAGGTGGAGGTACACACTATTATCAAAGTAAATTCCTTTCTACCACCTTTCCCTTCCATAAACATCTCTTATTTTTAATTCCCATCCTCCCAGGAGGCTCTTGATCACACTGGGAATCATCTTTGGCAGCAGTTCCTGTGTCCAGCTGAGCTATCCTTCAGTTTCTTCCTGAAGCCCGTTGGCTCTGGATGACTCAAGAAAATCTTTTTCTTGTGGTGCTGGGAAAATTTAAACCTAACCAGTGTGTTTCACATGATGAGGATGCTGCTGAGAATTATGACGTTTCTTTGTGCTTCAAGAAGGTGGTAAGTGACTGGTGCAGATGCAGCAGATCTCTGGCATGATTACAGCACTTACTTTTTTGAGTAGAGGATGGATTTTCAAATAATTTGCAAATAAATTGGATAATTTGTCTGAGTTAGAAGTACTTTGGAAAATACATCCTTTTTCAAATTTAGCAGCAGTCTTCAGACTTCTTCTTTCTCATGAATGTGCTGGGGGAAATGTGTAGATGTTTCTCCAGCCTTCTGTTAGAGGCAAAGTATTTCACACAGACTGCATTTACAAGCTCTCAAAGGACAGTGAATGAGTCCTCTCCTGCAGCTGAGCACCTGAATCTTCGTAAGCCTTTGGAAAGGGAAAAGATAGCAATGGCTCTCCCAGAGATTGACCCATTTCATAAAAGGGGGAGCTCCCTCCTGGGAGAACAGGTTCATGAGTTGGCAAAATTCATCCATTCCTAGAGAAGATGAAAGTGGAAGGTCATGTGTGCTCTGAAACAGAGATATTTGCTGAGGCAGGAATGGAATTAGTGCCACTGAAAACATTGTGAGTTGACATGCATTTTCAAAAAGCACAAGTACTGTGAAAGAAACAGGAGGTTGGAGTGGGAAGGGAGCACCCCCATGCCTTCATGGGGCTCGTGTGCATGAGAGGCACAAGGAGAGGGTGTGGGCAGGAAGGTGATGTAGGATATGTGAGGGGACATAAGCTGCAGGGGCAATAGGGAGGTCTGGAGGACATGCTGCTTTACCTGCTCCAGGAACCTGCTTTACCAAACCAGTTTAGCTTCTCTGTGACACTGCAAGTAACCCAGAGCCTACAAATGAGCATGCTCATGAAAAAAAAAAAACAGAAATGTAAATACAACTGGTGTTCTCCAGATTTAAATTGTTACATTTCCTGTCTATAACACTGTTTTTTCTCCATTTCACAGTGACTGTACAAATCTGACATTTTCAAACCAGGCAAAAGAGGAAACTCGTCAAACTGATAGATGCACACTAATACTAAATGCATCCATGGAAATAATGGTTATGTTTTTCCTTAAATATGTTTTCTCTACCTTATGCTGCTCGATGTTATAGGCTTTCTAGTTTCCCCTCGTTGGAAACAGAAGTGAAGGGGCTGGAAAATTAGTGTTATGAGGAGTGGTTCAAGGAACTGGCATTGTTTAGCCTGAAGAAAAGGAGGCTAAGGGGAGACCTTATCACTGTCTACAACTACCTGAAAGGAGGTTGTAGCAAGGTGGGTGTTGTCTCTTCTCCCAAGTGATAGGTGATAGGATGAGAAGGAATGGCCTCAGTTTGCACCAGGGGAGGCTCAGACTGGACATTAAGAAAAAAATTCTTGACTTGAAAGGTTATAAGGCACTGGTACATGCTGCCCAGGGAGGTGACTGAGTCACCATCCCTAGAGGTATTTGAAAGATGGGTAGATGAAGTGCTTAGGGATATGGTTTAGTAGTGGACAGGCATGGTTGGACTGGATGATCTCAAAGGTCTTTTCCAACCTAGTGATTCTATGATAATAAAACAGTGATTGGTGAGTTAATTAATATTACATACAGTATTTTCACACCTTTTAAGGTTTTGCTAGTGCAAATATTCTCCCTCACCAGGGCAGAGGCCCCACGGCTTTTGCTCTTCTTTCTCTCAGTCATGCTTCTCAGTTTCCCAGGGAACTGGACTATGGCTGGGTGGGTGGATGCACTAGGGAGATGCTGGTAGGTGGACATATGACCTCGTGCCTCTCACTTAGGGATGCATGTGCAAATACACATGCATTTGCATAACATCACAAATGAATAATCTTGTCACCCCTTCTATCTCCCACCTGCTTTTTGGGACTGCTGCTGTTAAGTATGCATGCATAAAGATACCACATGGAAAGAAAAGGGGATAAACCTCCTTCAAGCTGTCTAGATGGGATAAACCTCCTTCAGGCTGTCTAGATTTAAAAGATAACACTATACAGCGAACTAACTCACCTCTGGCTTTCATAGCTGTTGGTTTGAAACTGGTTTCATCCCAGTAAGGCTCTGCTGCTCTTACACGCCTCCACCTTTAAGCAACGAGAGCAATCCCTGTGCTGTGCTTGTACACACATCAAGGCATACATCAGCTTTACAGGAATGTGATCTTGTGGGGAGCCAGACATAGCCCCATGGTCTGCCCTACCACTCAGTGTTCCTCTACCACTGTTGCCTCTGAAGACTGCAACACATCCCCCCACGCTATCTCATCTCAATTACTCTAAGGAAAGAAGCCACCCAACCACTTTTGGATGGTGCTCTCTCTTCAGGCTTGGGGCAGTGGGTGTTGAGACTGCAACTGGACAAGGGATGGGCAGCACAGCATGGGTAAAGAGTCAGGGCCACATGTCCCTGCTCACTGCGTGTTGGAGCTGACCTCCTGAGAAGGCAAAGTGCTGACCTCAGACCTTCTCATACTCCTCCTCCGCTTGCTCTCCAGCAGTAATGCACATGTGCTTTGTCCATAAATATATTATTTTGTGTTCCTGCCAGCCCAGACTAATAGGGCTAATGTTTCCTGAGGAGCAGCCCAAAGCTACATTAGCCGCAGATGTTTGATTGATTTAAAACAAAGAGCCCGACCGCCAAACTGCTCCATATGGTTTCTCTTCCTGTCACTTTGCCTGCAGGGTTATCTCTGCAATGCAATTAAGGTGCTTAAAAGTACATTTTCAGGAAGATGCAGAATTGATGAGGGTGGGTTTGTTGGTGGGTGCCTCCAAATTGTTAGAGCAAGAGCAAGGAAAGTCATGCCCTACCCTTAGCAGCTGCGTGAATGGTTTTTCCACTTACGTGAGTATCTTAAATAGAAGGGCAGGCCAAAAAATGCCCCTGTTGTAAAGACTTTGCTGTAGATGTACTTTGCCAGTACTCATGTCTCCTGATATTCTGCTCATCTATTATTGAAGTCAAACATTTCCCTAATTAGATATTTACTTGGGAACTTAAGTGCTGCAGAGATTTCATTCAGCCCCACCACACCCCTGCTCCCACTGCCTGGGAACTAGAGACAAAACCCCCCTGAAGACCCACCAGCGTTGCTGAAGATGAGCTGGGCTCTGCCTGTTGCCTGCCATGAGGAGGTTACTGGTCTTGCCTGAGCACCAGCAGACTGGCACTGCGCCCAGGGACACCCGTGTGGACGCTGCATACCCTGAATGCCCAGCCTGGCTACAGAAACCATCCTCTGGTCCCCTGTCAGTCTGAGAACCCCCTCCATATGACTTCTACCAGAACCACAGCCTCATAAGCCCTGGGGGCCTGAGGCCAACAAAAGAAGGTTATGACCTCTTTGATTTTAATACATAGAGCAGAAATTTGTAGGTGAAAAATGTGCACTCCTGTATGCCGGCCCTCTGCCTTCTCAATTCAGCTGACACAAAAGAGCAGTCTACTACAACACTTTTTTATAAAACTTAAATATTTCAATTTCTGAAATTAATTTCTTTTTTTTTAGTTGTCTTCCATGAAAATACCCAGAAAAAGTGCTTGGTGTGTGGCATCTTAATCCACATCTTGGTGCATAAGGAAAGGAGAGTGGGATGAGCCACCTCTGGTGACCTGAGAGATTGTCACATCCTCTCTCTGGACCACAAACAAAAAAAATATTCATGGATTTGAGCAGGGAATCCCAAGTCATGGTGCAGAATTAATTTCATATTATGGAAAATAGAAATAATTACTTTGCAACAGGTCTGAAGATTCATGGCAGCAGTACATACTGTAAATATACAGCAGCACAGGATAATTATCTGGTGCTTGACTGTCTTCAAACTAGACTGCTGTTAACCTTGTCCTTACCTCTTTCAGAATTAAAATCCTAAGGTAATTCATCATAGAAATTCTTGGTAGCTTCAAGTATAATTGCTAAGTAATCTTCAAGCGCATGTAATTACCATGCCCGATTAATCTCATCATGAGTCTTAAAGCCAGGTTGTTTAATGGGCCTTAGATCTAAATAAATTCCGGTATATGTATATGTATGTATATATATGCATGTGTGTGAGCCTGCTTTTATCAGAGGAAAGGAGAGTGTCTCTCAGAAATGCATCTTTCTGATGCCTGTTTTATTCCCTAATTGAGCATCTGTAGAAATATTACCCTGGTTACGGCACAGTCCATAAATCCATATGCATGATGAACATTATCCAGATCTCCATAACCATTTAAGGTGAAGTTTTTCATGGAAAACTGATTGTACAAACAACACCATATTGCACCTTGTTCACTTTCTTGCAAGGGCTTCCAGAGCAAATGTTCTTCAGCTCCAAAAAAGAGGAGAAATTTGCTTTCTTTTTTTTTTCCCTTGCTGCAAAATCAACCTGAGATCTGAAACCTCAGCTATTTTCTCCTCTTGGCTTTCATACTCCCTCAGGGAAGTGAAACGTGGATTAGAAGAGCCTACTTAGTCTTTGCTGCCCTGGGAGATCAAGTAAACAAACTTAGCTGCTTTCTGGTTTGTCCCTACATGACTAATCATCAGTAATACAACTGAGGAAAGGCTCAGCCCTTACCAGGTTAATAGGTGAAACAAGGTGTGCTGGCTCCCAGTACACACACAATCACTAGTCCCCACACATTTGTGGGAAGCACATCTTCACCAGTTCATGTGAAACTGCCTGCTGTGCCCATAACTTCTTGTTCAGCAGTGAGAGCAGAGAACTGGTTTAGCTTATGACGGCAGGGACCAAGCTGGTAGGTGGGAGAGGAGACCTTCCTTATGTGTGTGCATGGGAAATGGGAAGACCACCATGGATGGTTTGGTCCCTTTGAGGGTGAGTACAAAGTGTATCTCCAGGGTGAAGGACTTCCCTGGCGCCCTCAGCAGTGCGGTGTGGGAAGTCCATCTCTTCTGTGGACACAGACTCACACAGCCAAGCCAACCATGGTTGTGCTGAGGGGCATGGCTCAGTGTTTGATAGGAATGGTTGGACTTGATGATCTGGTGGGTCTTTTCCAACCTGGTGATTCTATGATTCTGTGATTCTATGGTGGCAAACCAAATGCAGTGGCCAACTCCTGAGCAGCACCCACTGCATCTTCTCTTCCTACAAGGCAAGGTTATTTCCAGGGCCACTACAGGACCAACTGCTTAGGACTAATAATGGCACAGTCATTACAAAATACTTGAGGATAATATTCAATGTGCAGCTCATAAATTAAGAGAATTTTTGTCTGAAAAGGACTTTATTTGGTCACTGTTATGTTACAACACACAGATTAAGTACCTAAGGCTTGTAGTGCTTGGGGGAGGTATTAAAATAATGTGACCTGGAGACACTCAACATGACACAAATTTTCCCCAAACAATTTGCCACAGCCGTACTCTGAAGACAATTCCTCTGAGCTGAAGACACCCATAGGGATCCAACCACATGACTCAGAAACCGGAAAGCAAGAAAAGCATTACTGAGCTGTGGTCCTCATAACTGAGCAATTCCTTCAAGCTTCTAATGCATTTCATAGAAATCAGTCTGAACCAACTTGCTAAAATGGACAGGGTAAGAAATTTGAGAAAAATGTCTAAAGACTTCTAGCAGGAGAAAGACAGCAGCTTCACATTTACATAACAAGTCAAATCTACAATTTCCTGCTGCTTCTCCTTTGTTCTGAAAAATATTCTTTAAAGAGAAATGTCAGGAAGGTTGCCAGCCAGGCAACATAGTACAAGGCATTCTTCGCAATGCACCTCCCCAACCCTTGCAGACAGTATTTTTTTCCTGCCTTCTCACCCTTGCAGACATTGAATTTGAGTCATACCTGTCCTTGAATTTTGCTGTCTTCCGTGTCTGCTGTGCCTCATGCCAGGATCCCTGGTGTCTGGGACAGCCCTGTTGCCTGCTCTGCACAAGGATGAAGCCTGATCTTCCCCTGCGTCTGCATCTCTGCAAAAGCATTTCAGAAAACTCTTCCTGAGCTTCTCCTTCCCACCCAGAGGAGCAACATTGCCCCGGGACATGAGTGCTGTGAGCATCAGGAAATGCGAACATGGCAGGAGGCTTGTTAGTAGGAAATAGCTGTGGCACTGAGCCATTGCCCACTTTGGACCCTTCTCTGGTTCCTCTCTAAGCTACAGCAAATTCAGCTGGTATAAAGCTATGCTTTATCTCCCCTCTGGGAGGTTTCTGGGTCAGCTGTATTAAAATGCATTTATTCTTAAGGGGGTTGGCAATCTGACACAACCGTGATGTATGAGTGAACGGGGAGAATACATAAATTTCTAACAATGCAGAAAGAAGAATGCCAGAGTTTTACTATCTCTAAAAATGGAGCATGGGATCTGTCACTTCGTGTCATGACAGCCAAATTAAACAAATGCAAGCTGACAGGAGGAAAAGAAACAAAGGACTTCTATCCAATTACTTCCAGAAGAATATTAAATTACAGGGTCACTTGCTTTTGTGTTAGCAAATAAGTATTTAAATGGACCTAAAGTCCTTCATATTCTGAAAGTTAGATTTATCTCCATAGGGGAAACAGATGCCATGGACTCCTGAAAGGGAAACCGAGGACAGACAGCAACTTCAAGAGAGGATGTAGGCTAACATGTGTGGATTGCACGGCTGGGAAAGGTGATTCCGTGACTCTCGACAGGGAGGGGAGGGGGAAGTGAGAATACCTGGGCATCTTATTTTGGATGTCTCTGTCACTACTGCTGGAGCAGTGCATCTCTGTGTTGCCTCTGCATCTCTGCAACAACTCAACCTCTTTCTTTGTGTCACACAGCCAACTGACTTTGTTGATCAGCAGGATGAAAAAAGAAATCCACTTTCTGCAGCTGGACATGTCAAGACAGTAAGGATTGCTAAGCCCTGACAAGTGGGACACACAGAGTACCACGCAGATAGTTCAGTGGGAGAAAAGACGGAGCTGGTCACCTTTGCTGTGTGCCTTGGTCTCTCTCGTGGGAGGCTCCAACCACTCCTACCAAATATTGAGTAGGGCTGAGCGCAGAGTGACTTGAAGGCAAAAGAGCAATGACCGGACTGCAAGAACCAAGTGTCCTGTGCTGCCTCCAGCACTGGAAAGTGAGGACCAGTGTACACAGATGGGGAATTTGTTCAAATCAGGCTTCTTGGGGATGCAAGTAACTGTAATGCTGGCAGCACAAACAGATAAACCTTGCACTCCCAGAACATAGCAGCCCCAGAGAATATTTTCTGCCAGAATAAATTGGGGTGTGAGATGTTTGCAAAGATTACAGCAAAGGACAGAAGAAAGCCAAATTTAAGCCATATGAATATCCAACCTGACCCTATGAAAAGGTGAGCATGAACCTGAGCTATCTTGATCCCAAGATCAAAGGGTGAGATCACGATTGAGTCTGTGAGAGGTGGACTATGCAAAGGCTCCTCTTGTAAGAAATACTGTTAGGAAAGACAAATCCTGGCAATCTCTCACGTATCTGATACGCTGCACTCAGACGAGTGGTCAGGGCAGGCTGCAGCAGGACAAAAATACGTCACAGTGAAATGGGAATGTGAGTCAAAGACAATTTCCCTTGGGTGCACACAAAGAGGAGGAAGGTGAAACTGTCAGGAAACATCAAAATACTCATGAGGGAGAGAAAACAGATACTCAAAGACAGCTGTTAGCAGAGATGGATGATGACCATGCGCTTTCCCAGGGGCAGGTAGGCACCCTCTGCCACAGCCCAGGAACCTGCTTGCGTAAACCACAAAGGCATCTGGCAGGAGGTGGCCCCAGGCTGGCTTATGTGGACAAACCTTGGGAGACCCAGAGGTCAGTCCCTGAGATCTCAAGGGTCTGTGCCAGGACAAAGGGTACAATCCTGGTGCACTAGGTGCTAAGGAGAGGCACATGCCCAGGGAAGCAGAACAGTGCTGCCACAGCTTTTTAGTCACCTCCATCTCCTCTAGCAGTAAGTAAGGAAGGCAAAACCACGAGCTGAGGAGGGAGAAGTGGTTGAATCAAAGCCCCTATATCCTGCCCTTCTTGAGGACAACCTGGCCGATGCTTCTCCAGCTACCTGTTTTGCAGGTGGTGCAGGTTAAATGGTGAGTCCTAGGCAAAGGGACCACTTCGCTGCCCTCCACAGCCATGCCTCCTGTCCATGAGACGGGCAGACAGCGAGGGAGTCACTTTAAGCCTTCCCTGGCAGAACTGGGAGGGCAGCAGCACTGGCAGAACAGGGACCTGTCTGGCAGGGGATGCCGGGGCAGGAGGTGCTTGTGTCAGACCTCTGCCAAGCAGCAGCTTTGGCCAAATTTTAGGCTTATTTATAATATTTTCTGCCATGTTACCTTTGCCTGTGCAAGGTCAAGAGTGTCTGTGGTTAAGGAGAAGTCACAGAGAGCTGCTTTTGAATGCTGGATGGTATGATCAAGTTCTTGTATCATTGAAGACTGAAGCAGGGAGGGGGTGAAAAGAGAAAAGGCCAAATTCCTTTGTCGCATGCCCTGCTGTAAGACCAGAATAATTACATTAAATGTAATGAGCCTCCACATTTCCTTCCCTGCTCCCACTCGTGAGCAGTCATCTGCTGCTGGTCAATTCCTGCATGGAACGATGCTCCTACCTACTGTGTTGGCAAAAGTCTCCTGACCAAGGAACCACACAGAGGAGCAAAAGCTGCTTCCCTGCCCTGCCCTGTCCTTTCTTCCTCCTCTTCCTCCTCATCCAAGGAGAGAAACCCCTCTAGTAAGGCATTTAGTAAGACCAATCTCAGTTTTAACCACACTCAGGCTTTACATGCCTCTTGCCAGCACTGTCGGTTTCTCTTCCCACACCAATATGCTGCTTTGCACCCGTTTCCTCTCCACCTACCTGAGGGAGGTTCTTAGCTGAAGAAGCAGCTCAGCAGGAACTTCAGGGCAACATCAACGGCTCTCTGGGAGGCTGGTGGTGGCCAGCACTCAGGTCTCCCATATGGCACACCAGGAAAGAGGGAGGACCAGAAGACGAGAGGCTTTGGCTCAGCTGAGAGGAGCAGGTGAAATGAAGAGGTGTGAGAGCATGGAGCAGAGAAGTCTGGCCTCCCCAAAGCCAGGAGAAAATGGGCAGTGCTTCAGGCAACATTCTGTTTCCTAGAGGGCTGAGGTCCAGGCAGGATTGTCTCCTGCTGGTCCAGGCACAGCTCACTGCATCCCACACAGTGAGATGCCAGGCACCACAAAAGCATCCTGCCAGACAAGAAGATTTGCTCCAGGCAAGGGGAGAGAAGAGCCTGGAGAGCAGATAGAGGTGTTTAACCCTCTCGCTTTGCACCCCATAGGTCTGATCCCTGTGGGATCAGTCACCTGCAACCCTTCATCAGCCAAGAGGTCCTTGGAAATGCTCCCCCAAGCCGGAGAGCCTGCTTCAGGGAGCTGTGGAGCTATATATAGTAACCACATATTTCCATGTATTAAATAGAAGACCTGGAGGAGACAACAGCAAGGGCCCTATAGGAGTGATGAGCAGCTGTATTTAAGCCTACTGGTTTCACTAGAGGAAGTTTCAGGACCCTGGAGTAAGAGCAAAGCTGCCTTAAGCACTTAAGTCTCTTCTCTGCTTTCCTTCTCATGCAGGGAAATATTTTCTGGTATGTACATCAATTCTTTTGTGCTCAATCCCACTGTACATTTAAAGCATCAGGGTTGAGATGCATCCATGCCTTGCACAAAGTGAAGCAGGGAGATGTGATTCCCAGGAAGAACTGTGCTTTAGGAAGAAAATCCTCAGCAAAAAACCAGCCTGTGCTTTGCTGTCCTCTGATGGTGTGGGCTTATTCATGCTGTCTGTAATTGTAATCAAAGTTAATTTAATCCTTATGTGGAGGTTGCTGAGCAACTAAAGACATTCATCCAGAGGAGACAGGGACTGTAATCATGTCACTTTGAGTAAAACAAGGAGGGCAGCCGTGTAACCCTGGTAATGCCCAGTGCAGAGAGCTGCTGGTCAGCAGAGAGCACTGGTATTCGTGGTGCAGAAGCCAAGGGGAAAGCACTAGGGTTGTGCCAAAACCATGCTTTCTACCCTCATTCAGCAAGATTGATTCAGATTGGAACAGGGCCCCGTAGGGGCACCATATGTGAAAGCACAACTTCCCCGAGGACGAGCAGTAAGTGACTGCCCAGTTTCATTGCTGTAAGGAAAACAGAGGTGCGATGCCAGGAAAATGGTTAGCCAAGTCCGTTTGTGTCACTGGCAGCCCCTGAAATCCCAGTGTTTCCTCTCTGACCCCTTACACTCAAAACTGGGGAGTGCCGGGCTGTACCATCATTGTCAGCCCCAGAGCTCGGGGCTGAGCATCCTCAGCCTGAGCAGCCATCAGCCAGAGCCCAAGGGAGGCGTCTGAGGCAGTAGCAGAGCAGCCTTCCCACCGCCAGGAGAGGTAGGATGCTCCTGCACTGCCAGTGAGGCTTCTCCGCGCTCGCTAAGAGCCGGCTTCACTCAGCACCCGCTGTTTCATCATCAGAGCCATTTGCTGGTGATGAGGAGATTTCGTGAGGCAACCTCGACAGGCACCTGCTGCTGTGGGAATGTGGCTGCTGGAGGCAGCAGGTCTGGCCTGATTAAGTGCTTTGGCAGGGAAAGAAACCCACTGGGAGGAGGGGTCCTGTCATCAGTGCCTCAGCAATCAAGGAAGAATTTCCCTCTACTTTTTCTGTTTTTTTTTTTTTTTTTTTTTAAAAACCCAATTATTATTTGCTCAGAGCAGGGAAGGAAGGCAGCAATCCGTTCCTGTACGTTTGAAGAATTGCACGAGCCCTGCCTGTACCTCGTGGGTGAGATTTTCCCCAAGGGACTGAGAATACAAGACCTACAGGAATTTCACCCAGGCTGCAGTTGGGTATCAAGACCTAACGGTGCGGCTCAATCTAGACCTCTTGGTGCTGTGCAGTTTGATGAGGAGAGATGTGAATGAACCAGCCCGAGCATTCTTTCTTTTCTTTTTTTTTNTGCTTGGCTTGGTTCTCAAGCGGGAGCCTTCTCCCTCCTGCATCATGCTTTTTCTCCATGTTGGGAGCTGCTGAAAGATTACCTGCCTTTTCTTCTCCGTGGGGCTGGGAGGATGACTGCAGGCAGTGAGGCTTCACAGCCAACATGGAGTTGTTTACCACCAGCATGGAGGCAACAACCCACTTCCACCTTCAAACTTGACTCTGTGTGCTGACTGGTGATGTCCCTGTGCTGGAGCCCCACCACTATGTGCAGTGTTTTGGGGAAATGTAGAGCACCTCAACTTTACTTTAAACCCTACAGCAGAACTGAAAATATTATTCAGTTGTGCTAGAATCTGTCTGTATTATTTGTAATTTTTTTTCCTGAACACTTGCCTCAAAATCATTAACCATCTAATGTGCTTACAGAACCTTGGATGGTTCATTTGTAAAAATAAATCTATGTTGTATCTGTGCTTAGAAAAATACCATATTTATCTTTTTGTTAATTTTCAGAGTTACATTTTTTCCTAACACCTCTATAGCCTCCTGGTTTTCTGAAGTTTCTTTCTTTACGTAAGCATAGAGAAAGCAAATGCAGAAGCAGCAGTTTCAGAAGCTGGCTAGGCTACTGAAGATTTATGCTGACACACATGCTGTGCCTGTGGCTGAATTAATAGTGTCACTGAAGCATTTGTACTTTCTGCTTTTTTTCACTGCGATTTTAGAAAATGGAAATGGAGTCACACCTGCACTGAAAGAGTATGGATGGAATGTGTATGTGGTTCACTTGCAGTTTTTCCTCATTGTCTACAACAGGACATTGTTGAGGTTACTAGTCCAGAAAAGTCATCAAATTCCCCTGTGTTTCTTTTCTACATAGGTGAGAATTTGACTGTGGAACTGACCTTTAGACCACGGTTATGCCAAGATATTCTCACTATCTTCAGTAAAGTTTATTTTCATTTATGTCAACGTAACCAAGAGCAGAACTTAGTCCAGAATAAGGAACTTCCTAGTTCTTATAAGTAAATATTACTGCTTGCTTGTTATCTTGAGGAAAATTAAACCAGGAATATTTTCTACCTAAAACAAAGAATATCACCTCTCACATCCAAAATTCATTATCTTTCAGAGTCAGAATTTAGCAACACAAAGAACTTGGAGATACTGAGCAGTCTATTCAGTGCTCAGGCTGTAGCTTGATGCTGCTGGGAGTTCCCAGGTAAGAAAATGTGCACTATCATTTATAACTGTGAACCACAGCAAAAGACCAGTGCCTTTAAGGGACAAGGAGGAAGGAAAGAAGAGATCTAGGTTGTTAAGTGAAGGTGGGGAGCAAAACAGATGAAATTGATAAAGTGGAAAGCTGTATTATTCACTCCAAGGTACCTCTTCCCTGATACTTTCAGCAGTGAAACTCTTGCTAGAATCAATACTGCTATCATTTCACAAAATTACAGTGGTTTGAACAGAAAACTGGTTATAAATCAACTTCATGCATGGACAGCAGGAGGAAATATTTCTTCTTTCAAAAATTTGGGTGTTTCAGAACTAGTAAAGAGGGATTTGGCTGTCCAAGAATCCACACTCACTGCATTACTTGGAAATAAAGGCTGGTGTTGTATATTCAAACAACTTATTTGTCAAAACAGCAATGTGGAAAAGGACAGTACCTCCATCTTAATCAGATAAGGAAAGAATGTACTTGATTTCAGTGAAACTTGAGTGTCTGGGAGTTTATCCCATTTTCCGATGCTTACTCCATGTCCCTTCAGACCAGCCTTTGCATCCCTTCAGACTAGGCTAAGTGTCCTTGTTAGTCCTTTTAATAGACCAAACCTAGATCCCATAGATTTTGAATTACTTTCCCAGCTCACAGCTTTCAGCTTAATGACTAATAGAGACATTGTTGGAGCCTTTCAAGTCATTGCCACTGGAAGACCAGACCTCAGCTTCCAGGGAAAGGGACTGGACTTGGAGACTGATCTCATCTTCACTGTTTTGAGAACACATCCTTGAAGATCTTTTTAAGAAAAGCATGAAAATCACAGGTCTCACTATGATTGCCCATGTTTTCTTGAATACCTCTGAAATTCAACATTTTCTTGTAGTTCTTGTTTTCCAATAAAGATATCAGACAGCAAGAATTTATCTCTCCAGGGGCTGGAAGTTTCACATGGATAAAGCACAGCAACAAAGAAATGGGGAGGGATAGTATCTGCACACCTGCTTCCATGGTCTCAGCAGAACTAACAGCAGCCACAGGTCCATGACCAGAGTTTGTTGCGTAATACATTAAGTCTGAGGGACTCTTAAATATTCCTGTTGCTGCTGGGTCCTGTTTCATCTTTCCCAAAGCAGCAGAGAGGGGTGGCATCAGGGCCAGGGCCACAAGACAGGGCTGGGAAGGCTGCAGGGATGAGGCAGCCCTGCATGTGAAACCATCCCCAAACCCTGAAAATATCTCACGTGTCTAAAACACAGCTGGTATTGTATCTCTGTCTCAAAGAAACAGACCTTCGGATGCGGTCATCCTTGCTCAGCTCTGCTTGAGCAGGTTCACTGCATCCTTATTTGGTGCAGTCAAGCTGCGGAAACAGATTTACTATTTGCTGATTTGTTGCTTTGTCTGAGATAACTCTGTGCTTGTTTTCTCTCCTTTAACATGCTTGTAAAATACACACTATCTACGCACTATCTAAGCACTGTGTAACTATAATAATTTATAACATTTTCACGTATCTTGTGCATTTAATGCACTGGAGTGTTCTTTTAATTTTGACAGATATTTCTGGAAATCACTTAGTTAAATTTAAATTCATTACAGAGAGCAATCATGATTATTTGACAAATAGCATCATTAAATCCATTACACAATAAAATGTTGCAAATACGAGCACAAGTAAATATTTGCAAGAGTATTCACACTGGATTTCCTCTCCTGACATTTTGAAAAGCTCTTTTATTGTCTCACAACAGGATTGCCAAGTAGCTACAATGTTCATGTATCATCTGCAAACACCAGAGGAAGAAGGTTGCTATTTAATAAAATTTAATTCATCCAATCAGGGAAGGGACAGTACAACATACGATGTAAATGGCGAATTAGATGACATGCGCTCTGATGACTAACACCAGCCAATTTGCTAACGAGACACAAATAATAGTCTGTAACCAAAAATAATTCAAGCAACTGAGGCTAACAGAGACATTTATTCAAACTGTGGCCTGTTCCTTATCTTGCTGACATGAAAAAATGGACTGAGGGTGTTTGGGTGAGTTAATCCTAGTAAATGGCTTTGTTGGCTGTTTCCAGATGTTTAGAAATTTGGAAAGCAGTAGGGTAGACTGGGAAGTGCCCCAGGAGAGGTAGGGTGGTTCCAGGCAAAGAGAGGAAGGACCTCTGCCCAAGACACACAGGATTATATGGAGAGGATCTCATGGGAACCACCTCTGGAGTTGGTCCTCTTCTCCAGGGTGCTCTTCTACAACCAGCTCCCTGTTCCCTTCTCTGAAAAGGAGGTATAAAAGAAAATAAGTGCCTACAACTCCAAAGAGGATCCATGGGTGGCAGTGCACCCACAGGAGCAGCCTCTGGCCCCACATCCTTCTGTCTGTGGGTAGTCCTCTTTCCCTGTGGGGTCTGTTGCTGCTGCTCCATGCATGGACGTCCACCAGGAGAGATGACTGGCTGCTTGTGAAGTGGGTTGGGAAGACAATGACAGGTTTTTATAGCTTGTTTCAGCCAAACAGTCATACTTGGAGGCTGAGGCATTAGTGACAGTGAATGGCCAGGAAGTTTCCGTGATGCTTAACAAGTCAAGCTCTACTGCACTGGAACCAAGTCAAGGAGGCAGGAGACATTTAATTAGACCAAAGCAACTGACAGCCACTCTACCGTAAGTCTTTCCTACCACCTTTGAGGACTATGGTCCTCTGCGTCTTAATATTAAATAATATCTCAGTGATGGGAAAACAAGGAACAAACACTCCTCTGTACTTTACTTTGACAAAGCAGGGCAGCAGGACTTATAAAGGGTGAACTCCTAGGCCAGAGTAATGATGAGAGGCTCCTTTCTTCCCAATACTCAAGTTTCCTGGGTAGCTACAAGATGAGAAAAAATATATTTGGATAATAATATACAGCAGTCTGGAACAACATTGGTAGGCTGCATGACGGTAATGAGGGATTTCTTTTCCCTGTTCAGGTAAATCCTTTATGTCCTCTGTGCCTGCCAAAGAAATTAGGATCGGAATATAAACACTCAGATGAAATTCTGACATAAAGACTATCCTCCTCTATCATACTTCTGAGTTATATTGAAACAAATGTGTGCACCTAGTTGTATAAAACAGTGAGCAGCAGGCATTAATTACTCAGAAATTGAAATAAAATTGCATCTGCTGTACATCAGGAGTGGATCACAGCTAATAACCTCACAGAAGACAGAAAAGACTGACTTCCTCAAAAAGATCACTGACGTGTCTTATCTTTAGCAGCCAACAGGCACTCATTCATTCAGAGTCCATGTCGCATCTTCTTTCCAGGAGGCAGAGTAATTGTTAAATATTCACCAACCTACATTGCACACTGAAGCATCATCCACAAAAAAGTGTCCTCACAGCTTAATACTTGTCCCTGCTCCGGAGTCCAGGTCCTCCCACCAATTGGATAAGCTGCATTTCCCATTCTGCTGGTGACAGCAGACTCCTCCCTGGGATCATTACCACCTGCTTCCTCCTTTCCTCAGCGTGGAAGGACAAAGCATTATGAGCAATAGAGAAATGTGTGTGTAGTTTCCTTCCAGATCCCTTCACTTCCATAACGACATTTTCCTTCATTGGTTTGCCTGGGTCCAGCTCCCTCCTTGATTGATACCAGCATAGACACCCTCTGGGGCTGGCTGCTGTGTGGGTCACCTCCCAGCAGTCTCCTAGGGAAGCCTTGAGTGACTGAGCAGGGTAAAACTTTATCTTTAGCAGTATTTGGGACCACAAGCTTCATGTTTCCTTTTTAAAAAAAATCAGCTTCCTACCTCCAGCCTGCTGACAGACTCCTATCTATAGGCTGGCTTCACCAAAATTATATTCAGCTCGAGCTCTGACCCCATAGAATATATAAATGTGTTTCAAGGTCTAGGTTCTTTACTGCCTTCCTTTTTATTCCTGTCTTACCATGAGAGGACCCAGACTGTGCCCAAGAGACTATGGTTTGCAGTGGTCCAACCTCAGAAGAGCACAACCTTTCCCTCCCGACTCACAGGTGCTGCAAACCCCAGACAAGGCAGTGAGTGGCAGCAATGCTGTCCCAGTTCTCAAGGTACGTCACACCATGAGGCTGCAAGCGTGTCATGGCTCTGGTGAACCTTGTCTTTGTCCTGCTCTTTCTACCACGTGACACCTCCACTGTTATATTATCTTGATGCAGTCAACCTACAACACTCTTTGTTTGAGGGGTTTTTTAATACTGAGCCTCCTTTCCCAGAGACAGAACTCCTCCCACACAAGCTTTATTTTTGCTTTGCTCCCAAAGTAATATCCCTGAATTTTAGGAGCTCCTGAGAGCTTTCATCAGCTAACAACAGGAGTAGTCTTCTCATTGCCATAGCTGCTGGCACTTGTCTATCCTTAATTCCTTCCCACAGAATCCTTCTAGCCCATAGAGCTTCCCAAGGGTTCGTTCCACCTGCCCTCTTGGTCTCAAAATCCCCCTGTCCCAGCTTTTGCCCCTTCCCAGTCCCTCATCGCCCTTTCCCATACTCTGAGTCACACTTACTCCTTCTCTGGCACTGACCTATTCGACATATTGGGAATTATCTCTGCAAATTATCTCTGCACACCCCGGAGCAGTAAAGGA